>JACXGM010004896.1:0-26666 GCA_016801145.1 Umbra pygmaea
GTTTCCGCCTTGTCCTTGTCAGTCAATGTTATCGTGATGTATCCTGTACGTGTCCTGTTCCCAGATTCCCAGTGTTCCCTTAGATTTATTACGTTTGCCCCACGTGGCAGTATTCTTTTCTTTATTTAATAAAAGTAATTGCATCATTTGAAACCTTCGCGCTTGTCTCTACGTATATAGGAGGATACGTGACACACATCAATCCTGATTGAATGTGTTTTCATACTCTATACGTTAGGTGAATCATTGTCTTCAAGTAGGCTAGTTGTTATTTTCCTTAGGTCGATTGACACATATTTTGTTCAAAGCTAATAATCTCCCGAACCGTACATGCATTGTATGGGTGGGTTCATCAGAGCTGGAGATTTTGCATCTCAAGTTCGTTTCTACGATTATTATTTTTTTACTAAAAACAATACAGACAGGAATCAGGAAGTGAAAATAACTAAATACCAAATCTGCAACATCATCCTGCACAAAAACTATACTTGAAGGGGGAAATGGCTGGGATTATAAAAACGTGTAGGAAAATAGTGAGAATTATGTTCATTATTTTGATATTGATCTGTTTGTATGTTTCCCAAATATTGTCACACTGGTTCAGGAGCCCTATGAGCATGCCAATATGGATTTTACAGCATTATTCGTCGTGGTTTACATGCATTACCCATAATACACGAAAGTCAATGTCTCACAATGTTGGATTTCATTTAGTCATGTTTTATTGTGGAGACTTCGAAATCCTAAACAATAAGGCTCTTCACTCTAGGTCAAGGTTCCACCACATCCCAAAGATGCTCTATTGGGTTGAGATCGGGTGACTGTGGGGGCCATTTTAGTACAGTCAACTCATTGTCATGTTCAAGAAACCAATTTGAAATGATTCGAGCTTTGTGACATGGTGCATTATCCTGCTGGAAGTAGCCGTCAAAGGATGGGTAGATGGTGGCCATAAAGGGATGGACATGGTCAGAAACAATGCTCAGGTAGGCCGTGGCATTGAAACAATGCCCAATTGGCACTAAGGGGCCTAAAGTGTGCCAAGAAAACATCCCCCAAACCATTACACCACCACGACCAGCCTGCACAGTGGTAACAAGTGATGATGGATCAATGTGCTCATTCTGTTTACGCCAAATTCTGACTGTACCATCTGAATGTCTCAACAGAAATCGAGACTCATCAGACCAGGCAACATTTTTCCAGTCTTCAACTGTCCAATTTTGGTGAGCTCTTGCAAATTGTAGCCTCTTTTTCCTATTTGTAGTGTAGATGAGTGGTACCCGGTGGGGTCTTCTGCTGTTGTAGCCCATCTGCCTCAAGGTTGTGTGTGTTGTGGTTTCACAAATGCTTTGCTGCATACCTCGGTTGTAACGTGTGGTTATTTCAGTCAAAGTTGCTCTTTTAACAGCTTGATGCAGTCGGCCCCTTCTCCTCTGACCTCTAGCATCAACAAGGCATTTTTGCCCCCAGGACTGCCGCATACTGGATGTTTTTCCCTTTTCACACCATTCTTTGTAAACCCTAGAAATGGTTGTGCATGTAAATCCCAGTAACTGAGCGATTGTGAAATACTCAGACCGGCCCGTCTGGCACAAACAACCATTCCATGCTCAAAATTGCTTAAATCACCTTTCTTTCCCATTCTGACATTCAGTTTGGAGTTCAGGAGATTGTCTAGAGCATTGCATCAAGGAGAAATTGAACGGGTGTTCCTAATGATCATTTAGGTGAGTGTAGATCTTTTTTTTGTTAATTGTGATTGTTTTACTTAATATTTGTATTTTACATTTCAATTTTTTGTATGTTTTTATTGTTTTAATAGACTCAGCTGTAGAAATAGAGATGGTTAAAATAAAGAAATAAATATATTTTTATCTTGAAAGGAGCGCCGTTTGGGGGGGCAACAGCAATTGTATCAGGGTGGCCGTGCCGGCCACACTTTGGGGGTGACACTGATGGCATCATTTAGAGGGAATCCAACTAATAAATAAACGTTTATTCCTGAAATTATGATTGATCGTGATTAATCACTGCAAATTCTGTGAGTTTACTCAATTACTACTATTTTTTATTTCTGTGAGAACCCTACTTAAATACATACATTAGGTCTTTGCGTACAGTATGTGCCTCCCATCTCCACGTCCTTCCATTCCTCCCCCTGTCTTCCTCCCCCTCCAGCAGAAAGACGTCTCCTCAGGCTGGGTCCTGCCACAAAGCATTCTGTAATAGTGTAATTGTGGCTAATGGTTTGTACAGCTAATTAAAGTGTGTGAATTACAGTAATCAGTCAGCCACGTTGGGCTGCTTCGCCCCGGCTCCTCCAGGCATAGCAGGAAGAAGAGGGGGAGTGAAAGAGAAGGAGTGTTGTAGAAAGGGTGAGAGAAGCCTGTGATGATTGGTCGGGCAGACAAGGAAGGGAGAGTATGACAATTAAGGAAGCTAGGCTGATGGTGAAAGTGAGAGAGCAGAGCTGAACCGAGAGAACGATAGTGAACAATAGTGCGAGGAAGAGATGGAACAAGTGGATGAGACGAGTCAAGTAGGTTCTCACAACGTGAACATTAATTGTGTTTTGTATGATGAAAAAATGCCACAGAAACAATATTTACATTAGGAAGTAGAAGGGCACACACCATGCAAAACAGCTCATCATGTTAGCTTGAGTCTGCATCAGTGGTCGTGCTTTGCTGTGCAGTAGCCCTCCATGCCCCTGGAGGTTTCTAGAACCTTATGGAGCAGTGGATGGCAGGCAGCCATTCATTCAAGTGGACAACAGCTCTAGGGTTCCCAAGTTCAGCCAAAAAAGCACTGGTGTATTACAACTGTACAAAGTCTGCTGAACTCCAATATACAGTATTACATTGTGCCTGATTTCTTTGTAATCTGGCGATGACTTTGCAGGTGCGTAGGAAATGTTGTTGAATGATAGAAATGAAAAGAAAAGCTCTGACAGTATTGTGATTGAGGACAGCATGCACTTCCTACACAATATGTTAACATGGAAGACAAAGGCCAAGCTGGAGTGATTTTGTCTGGGTGAAAGAACTGTGGCAAGGGGAGTGTTTTTTCACTGATAATGAAGCTCTTATAAAGACAAAGTGCTGCGCAACAATTTACAGACTTCATCATTTCATAATGATTCAGGACAACAGACTAATTTGAGGAAGGTTGAGTGTAGCTTTTCTCAGCAGACAAGAAGGTTATTCAACATTTACTGAATACCATTGGCATACAAACACATAAAGAATACAGTACATACTTTACATTTAGTTCAATAGTTATTCATACTCACAGCAGTAAACCTGACTAGTACCGCAGTATTTCTGTTACATTAAGTATTTTGTTTGTAGTGGCCTGGCAGTAATCTTTTTTTTAATATGTCATGTTAGTCAGTGGTTCGAGCCTGACTATGGGATATCCGGCTTTCCCCGGACATCCAGAATGAGGAAGAGTAAATTGGCATAGCACTTCCTGGAATATGGGATAGATAAGCCAAATCATCTACCTTGCCACGTCGCTCTCCATCAACTCCTTGTGTGCAAATCGGGCTCCTGTAAATTCAATCATAAAGGGAGCATAGTTGTAGAGAGTAATCATCCCGTACATGATCTGACTGAAGGCTACCGTGTTGGATGAGCAGTGCGAAAACAATCAGCGGCTCGGTGACATGCAGTTGGATGAACCATGTGCACACCCCTCGCCATCCTGCATCTGTCCAAGAAGTTGCAGGACTGTAGACAAGGCATGGTTTTGTCTTGTTTAGGGGTGGAGCATGTTGTGCAAATGTTTATTATTACATTTACATTTTGTTCATTTTGTGTCAGAGCAGAAGTCTGATCCCAGGGCGCACACTTTCTGGGTTAAATGCAAATGTCAAATCTCAGTTCTCTTTCCCTAGTAAGAAAGATTATACTTGGGTTTTAGGTTTTGAATTGTTATCTAGACAGG
Source organism: Umbra pygmaea (assembly GCA_016801145.1). Lineage (NCBI taxonomy): Eukaryota > Metazoa > Chordata > Actinopteri > Esociformes > Umbridae > Umbra > Umbra pygmaea. The sequence continues at coordinate 3,952 of JACXGM010004896.1, forward strand.
TAACTTAATCCTAAAGGTCAATGACATACGCTGTAGGAAAAAATTAGCAAAGTAGCTAGTTTATTGGTTAAAGTCAATGCTAACCAGTTAATGTCTTTTTGCATGGTAGAAGATCCTCTAGATATCCATGGTGACTCAGATATCCTAACCTTAAATGCACCATAGATTGCTGTGGGGTCCTCATCAGACAAGAACCAACAATAATGTTATGTATTGCTGACATTTTTGATGTGCTAATTCAAGTCTTGCTTCAAGGCTGCATTAAAACAAGAGTAAATGATTGAAGTATTCATGGTAACATAAGCAGACTGATTAATAATTTTTGTCTCAAATGTCATTCATGTTGATTGCATTGTGTTATGTGGTGATTCTGTGATTTTGGAAGTGAGGGCCAAATCAAGAGTTTATCAACAGCTCAGACACCAGTAGCAATGCTGTGATTTGACATTTTTAAGGACAGCCATTTTGTTTATGTTAACAGAACCAGATTACTCAATGTACAGAGAAAGCTCAGCATGCATTTCACTATCAGATTGCCTTCAAAGTGACTTTTAAAGATGTGCTAATGGTAAATTATTTTTTAAATCCCACATACAGGCTAATTTGGCTTTTAATACAGAGTTTAATACAGAGTTTAATGCAAAGTTATATACAAAGTTTACTGCAAAGTTTTGCTGACAGGATTATGGTCCTGGGTATTAAAACAAAAGCTATTTTATTTCATTCTTCAATCTGAATCTGAGTTTATGGTTTGGAAAAACTGCTGTTAAGCTAATGTGACCTGAAGGCAAGTAGTTGCAAAATCTTGAGCTGATGCCTCACACTTTGTTTACAAATTCTCAAATGAACAAATATTTATAATTTTTTTAACTAAAAAGATTAAATGGTAGTCTTTTCTCATCATTCACCCACATCACTTAGATTCTTTACTCCTAAGCCCATCTGCAGATTTGCAATACGTTACATTTAGGGCCCTGAGTGACATTGCAAAATGTTATTTATTTGGAAATAGCGATTAAGCTAGAGCTGAGAGCATTGAATGGCAGCATCTGTTAAGAAACCACACCGTGAAACCATCAGAGACTCCCCCACGGCCGTGCACATTTTCTGATTTCCACTGCTCCGTTTTCATTTCCTCTGTCTGTCATTCATGCATACATGCATACAGTAAATACATATATACATAAACCTACTGTATGAACACCTAGCTATGCACTTCATCTCTATGTAAGTGGTGTGACGGTATAGCGTAAAAAACCTTTGTAAACAGTTATTCCTGATCTTATTCTACTGGTAAGGACTACTTGAATGCAGTTTATTCACATTTCCTTGTTGCTTGGGTGATGTTTTAGGGCACTAAATAAATCAATTTTTTATTTTGGTCAACTTTGTTTATTTTTTTGGTGATTGAACTTTACATTTAAATCACGCATCTCAATTTAAATCCCTAGGCCAGTGGTGTCTAGATATTTTCAGCTGCTGTCCCACTAGGGGTCCTAACCCAGTGTTTGGGAAAAACTGCCCTAGTCAGTAATGGGGCACATCAAGAACAACTTTGGACAAAGTAACGATTGTGAAGCCTGCATCTCTAACTATCTATAGAAAATGCTTAGTAACATTTACAAGTGAATTGCCCCATATAATACTTTGTTTTATTGTCCATACAAGCTAAAACAGTAGATTTACCAACACATAGAAGAAAGGTTGTTTCAAAAAATGTGAATTTATGTCATGGTAATGTGCCCAAGCTGAGGACAGCTGTGTTCAAGGCCTGGCAGAGCACTACCAAAATGTAAACCCAGCATCTGGTGATGCGTATGGCATCCAGACATTAGGCAATCATTGACTGCAAAAGATTTGCAACCAAGAATTCAAACTCAAACGATAACTATAGATTAATTTAGTTTACCTTTATTTTACCAATTGAGAGATAGGGATGATTAGGTTGCTCTGATGCTATGAGGGAGATTGGAAATTTGTCCAGGACACCAGGGTTAACACTCCTACTCTTAACAATAGTGTCATGGAATCTTTTGTGAACACAGAGCCAGGACACCTGTTTAATGTCCCATCAGAAAGACATCACTCTACGCAGGGCAGATGTCCCCATAACTGCACTGGGGTATTGAGAATGATCTTTAGACCAGAGTGCCCCGTACTGGCCCTCCAACTCCACTTCCAGCAGCATTGGTCTCCCACCCAGGGACTAACCAGGCCTGACCCTGCTTAGGTTTAGACGCAAACCAGCAGTGCAATACAGGGCTCTATTCCCATTGGTTCAAATATGTTTCAGCTACTGAAATTGGGGAAATTGGGAGAGGGGGCCACATAAAAAGTATTGTAATGTCTACACCATTAAAAGATGTATACTTAAATGTACTTGAAATGAATTATTTTTTCTAAATATACTTCTAATATATTTTTGGTATGTATATTTTGAAAGTATCCTTGAAATATACTTAAATATATTGAATTCATACTTATGGTTAAACAAAAGGGTACTAAAAGTATAATACTGGAGTATAAATTAAATATACTTTTTTTAATTGGGGATAATTCAGCTGAAAGTCTGCACATTCAGGTCATATTGATTATTTAATGTCCACTCCAATTTGCTGTGGTAGACTGCTGAAATAATCATAATAAATGTCCATATATTTATGTACTGAACTGAACATTATAGGTTTTCCTTATGTATCCCATGCATAGTTTAAGTATAGTATGTTTTTTCATTTTCAGCTTTGAAGCCATTTTCAACTAGTCAGAAGGACTCTTCACATTGGCCTACAAAAGTAGCAGCATTCTGTTACTCAATGAAATGTTCAAACTGTCTTTACAACAATCACATCGAACAGATAACATTTTATTTGGTGCTGTATGCTATGTGTCTGGCACATTTCTAAAATGTCCTGCAAAATGAAATGCTGCCAGTCTCATTGTCTGGTGCTTCATTTTGATGCATACATAGTACATACATATACACACACATACACAGACATCTCTTTTAAAACGTACCTAAGAACAAAGGGTCGATCCCTCCTGAAGTCTAAAGCTGGTTAACGTAATAGCTTCTTCTACTAAAGCTGTGACTGATTGGACATTTACATGGGGCTTTCAAACTAAATATACATTTAAAAAAAACAAATGTAGGCATCAGTCTATTGGTCATTGCCTCCTCACTATCAATGGTTGCCAATTATTACCTCTTCCGCTCAATTATACAAACACTAACTATTGAGATGTGTGATGTGAGGAATGTGTATTAATTTAAGGGCTATAGGAGCAAAGATGCACTGAAGGGCCAAGAGTGAATGCCAGGCATCAATCATTTATATGCTTTGAGGCCACTTGAAATCAATTTTACCCTGGCTGCTTCTCAGCTAATCATGTGGCATTGGGCCAGCGGTGTGCCAAGCTCATGGGCCCTCACGGAAAGAGGGTCGTACACACAAACACAGAGAGGTTGCACTGGAACAGATGGTAAAAAAAACTATGATGCTGTTAAAGGTAATGCATATTAGGATTTAGAAAGTCAACCAAATAATATAATATTTAACAAATATATTAAATATATTTCATTAGGAAATATAATCTAAAACTGAATTCAATCTTTTGCAAGACAGTTAAATTAAATACATGACAGGATGTTTAAGATCATTTTAAGCTAATCCTAAATATTGTAATTGTTTTTGTAAGCAGGTTTAGCATGTATTTTAGAAACAATTGATTGAACCTTAGTTTACATCCTCTACAGATGTAAACATTATCAATAGTTAGACAGTGTTGTCACAGAATCACCACACATTTCAGTTGTTTTAAAGTTCATAAACATCTGTAAAAGCAGTATGGCCCTGGTCTATCAGAGGCAAATATTGAAATGAACCAGAAATATATATTTAGATGAGCTTATAAAAAACAAAAGATCAATATTAGTGGCATAAACTTGATATCATATAATATTTTTAACTGTTTAGTCATAAACCCATAGGTTTATATACTATATATATTTAGCGGGAATTGGACAAGACCAATCGGGAGAAGAGAAAGTCGAATGAAATAAAAAAGAATAAATATTGACACATCCATTTCTTCTCTGTACAGTATGTGATATTCAATACGAGCTAGCTGTGTTTGTTTTGCTATCTAACATCTTGCTGAGTGTGTTTAGGTTGCGTGTGCTAACTAAAAGCGTACAAAAAACATCAAAGAAAGAATCACTAAAAAGAAAGGACAATTTCACTAATGCATTGTTTATTTTTCTACAAACAAAGCTTAGAAAAAGGATGCATTGCAATGTCAGCACTGGGAAATACATGCCGATTCGATAATGTCTGTTAGCAGTTCTATGGCTTTTCTATGGCTTTAATATTCATCAACCAAGTGGTCATTCAAGTTTGCAATTAATGTACCCAACACTGCAAAATTGCTTTCATGTGGCAGTATATACCAGTCTTGTCCCCAAACAGTTGGCAATCAATACAAAACACAACTTATGAGTGAAAGAATGACAGCAGCTATTCCGAGGGAATTAACAAGCTTATGTCAGAACAATTGGCTTTTGAATGGTGTCTGGTGTGTTTGTATCGATATGGTTCTGTTTGTGCTATGGCTGATATGATGCTTTATCCATTTTGACACCGTTCTGTCCTGTAAAATAGCCAAGTTAGTGTTTTACCCCCAACAAACTGGCCAGTGCTTTCATTCATACCCGGTTATTTCTGTTAATAACCATGCACACAGTCTTAGGTATTGTGAGACTTTAGTGAGTCTACACTTAGCGTGGCTTCTAGTGTTGGAATTGGTGAATATGTACACCAAGCACGGTCTCATTGTTTATTGTATTGACTTATTTATTCTGTCCATCGACTGTGTTGCCTGTAGCCCAGCAACCCCCCCCCCAAATCACCAGCTCCTAATTATCTGTCACATTTTCTGCTATCCCATGCCAAAGACACAATGACCAATAATTACCCCTGCAGGCAGCGTCTATGAGGTCCTTGCCATTATTCTCTCTCTTACTCCCTCGTCTTACTCTGTCATCATCTCTCCATCTCTTTTTATATTTTTTCTCCTTCCTCTGTCTCTTCATCCTTCGTGTTCAGCTCAGTTTCCTGCTGAATATTACAAACCTGTTTGTTGTGGACTACATAATGATGCATCATCACACAGACTTCATTTTTCTACTATGACTGGTAAACAATGACAGCTGATTTACCTATGGAGAATGATGATAATAATAAATAATAATAAAACTGGACACTGTGATAGCTGTGCAATACAACAACAGCAGTATGTTTATTATTGATGAGCTTGACAAACCTTTCTCTGTTTGTAATCTGCAATCTAAAATATTTAATTATTGTATATAAATTGCCCAGTTAAAACACACTACGATACAGTATGTGAAGGTGCCTTAAAAACCACCATCCTTTATCGAGGCCAAGTTTAGTGTTCCACTAAAGGGTACCAACATTTTAAACAGGCTTTGTGAGAATATTATTCTGAATGAATAACCTGAAAATAATGATTGAACTGAAGAAATGACTCTGCACAAGCTCTTCATGTAGCTCACAAACAACTGAATTCATAAGCACTTAAGCAAGTCTAGAAAACATTATTTTGTATGAATTTATTTTTTACATATTTTTTCTCCCCTCCCAATTGGTCATGTACAATTCCCCCTAACAATTGCCTTATCCCAGTTTGGTTGCCAATTTGTGCTGTCTCGTGCTGAAGTTCTGTGTAAAGTCGGTGAAGCGATGGTTATATTTGAACTTGTGACTAACATAATGCAGTTCAGGTCACTACGTATTATCACTCTGTAATAAATATATTCCACTCTTGCCTTCCACAGTCTACATTGACATCCTGGCACATTAAATCATACAATGTGTCGTAACTATACACGTCAACGTGGTGCCCATGGTGTGTAGCCAGGTCACAGCATTCTGACAAAGCCTGCGTGTCCAACATGGTGCGGCAAACATTGGTACAGGGTTTTCCAGGGTGGATGGGCAGAAAGTCGGATGGTGGGGTACCTATTTTTTTTGCTCTCTAGTAACTCCTTGTAAAGGTTGAGCGCCTGTGAATCAATTAATAAATGTGTCCACACGTATCATATTTAGGTGGATGTTGAATGAGTATTAAGATAAGAATCAGACTGACTTGGTGAGGTGTGCTTAGAAAAAGAACATGATGGATCTTTGACCATGCTGCACTTGCTGTGTAGTTGCATAAGAGACACGGTCTGGGAATTGAACATGAACAATTGGGTTTTAACAATGAACATATGTGTTCTAATTCAATACCAAATAACAATGAACCTAAATATATATTTACCGTTCAGCTGTATAATATTGTGTAGGTCCCCCTTTTGCCACCAAAACAGCAGCCCCATATACAACAAACTGCGATACACTGTGTGTTCTGACACTTTTCTATCAGAACAAGCATTAACTTTTTCAGCAATTTAAGCTACAGTAGCTCATCTGTTGGATCAGACCACACAGGCCAGCCTTCGCTCCCCAGGTGCAACAATTAGCCTTGGCTGCCCATGACTCCGTTGCCGGTTCACTGATTATCCTTCCTTGGACCACTCTTGATAGGTACTGACCACTGCAGACCAGGAACACCCCACAAGAGCTGCCGTTTTGGAGATGCTCTGACTCAGTCGTCTAGCCTTCACAATTTGGCCCATGTCAAAGTCCTTAAAATCCTTACGCTCGCCAATTTTTCTTGCTTCTTTATTTTGTCCTCAAAGTTGATGTGTTAGAAGGAAAAATGGGTAACCGTAAAGATTTGAGCGACTTTGACAAGGGCCACATTTTGATGGGTGTATGAATAATTTCATGCCGGTTCTGATAGAAAGGTGTCAAAACACAATTACCTCTCCTCCAATTTGTCATGTCAGACTTGTCTTGAGCAAGAATTTGCTCAACTCTCTGCATTTCAGTCTTCCTAGCTTCTGTATATACTATTTATTGTCAATAAAGATAATGCTAAATACGCCCCTGCACCAAAAAACAGCCGCGTCTCATCGGGAACCCATCAGCAATTCACATGGTTCTTCCAAGCATGTTTTAACAAGCTGAATGATTCTTATCACACTGCTCGTTTAACACAAATGCCGGTGTGGGAGGCTACACATTCATCCACTATACAACCGTGATTGCATTCACAGGCGCCTGACATGTATACAAGGAGTCATTTGACAGCAATGTGTCCGTTGTATAGATCAGATGTTTAATCAAAGAGAAAATTGGCAGAATGTTGGCCCATTTCCACCGTGCTCATTAAGCTTCACATGGAATATCGAGAATATTGAGAGATTCTGGCAATGTAGCTGTTTTGTACCTCATGATACAATTTTTATGTAATACTGCAAACAGAGACACAAGTGTTTTGAAGTTAATCTAAATGGGTTAGTAAAAAAATGACTTAGAGGCATTTCAGACATTAAATTTATGGTCACTTTAAAAGAATAAAAAAGATAAGCAGGTATTACAGTGTAATTCTTTACTTAAGATACTGTGGATTGCATTACTTCTCACTCCCTAGGGCTCGTGTTACAATATGGAACAAAAATGTATTAAATAAAGATGTTATTTTATTGCTGTATTACAATTTTGTTTACGAGTGTTGAAAGCAAAGCTTTAATATAATTTAAGATTACCGCCTACTTGCATAATTGAGTGAAAAGAGAGGGCAGAAAGAGACAATATAATGCAAAAGGCAGAACATTTAGTTTTACTAAGTTTCTTGCAAAAAATTAAATATTAAGGGCTTATTGACCTCTTCCCATGTTGTGTACTGCATCATATGTTTAAATGTTAACCACCTACTTCAGCTTATCATAAAAGTTATAAAGCTTTAAAATGTTATAATAAACACTGCAACTGCACAAGCCATGGGAAAGGTATAACGCGTTATATGTCGAAACAACTTCTGACAAATCCATATTCAAAGCTTTTCCAATTAACACTCTAAGAGAGGTCTTCTTAGTCTACACCAATTCAGGATTGTTCAGGGCAATTCTGCAGGAATGTCAACCTGAGCCTGAAAAAAATCAAATACTTATTTCCTAATTAAACTTTTTTCATACTTACCTTGAATATTTAATGTTGTACTTTCCCTGTTAAATTTTTTTGTCACAACAATGTAGGTCACAACATGGAATTTGACAATGGCTCATTGGATTTGTTTTAGTACTCACAAATATTCGATTGTGTTTAGAATCAAAATGGGATAATAATGAAAATAATATCAAATCCAGGAAGTGCTCATTTCAAATTCCATAATGTAAGGGACTGTTCTGTATTTATGGAATGGACCACCGGAGGAAAATCGGGAAGGTCATGTCTTTTTATTCTTGGTTGAGGGGAGGGTCATCCAACGCTTTTTAGTCTAGGGCGGGGGGTCACCCAACTTTTGTATTTATAATAACAGTAACATTTCAAGGTGGCTTGTTTGGTGCATATTTTCCATGTAGCTCTCAGTCTCGGCCCCCCATTGCTAGAATATGGGTCTGACCCAACAAAAATCGCACCATCCCCTACCCCCACAATGTAAGGCTCAGACTCAGCCCTAACTTCCAGCAAGCTGGGAATGTGGAATGGCACAAGAGGTCAGACAGGCAAGGTTCAGTTCACAGGTAGGACTCTAAGGCAGGCACAATACCGGAATCTATTCTCGTGGTCAATAGGCAGGCAGAAGTCGTAAACGGGTAAATCACAGGCAGCAGTACAAAGGCTAAATTCAATAACGTAATCCAGGGGCAGAAAAGACAATCCAAATCCAGATAATAATGTTTCAAAATAACAGGCTCAGTATGACGCTATATACAATCAATACCTTACAAAGAAGAGAGAAACCAGGCAAACATATATATGGTGGAGGACAACTGTAGGATGGAGAGGACTATACCGAACAGGCTTCAATAGGGACACGTGAAAGGAAGAGGAGATACGGTACTGACTGGGTAACTGAAGACGATAGGTCACATGATTGATGCGGTGTGTAATCTTGAATGGACTAATATGTAACGGGGAGTGAGTTTCTTACAGGATCGGCGAAAACAGATGTCCCTCGTGAAAAGCCAGACGTGCTGTCCTGGGTGGTAGAGAGGAGCAGGACGTCGGCAACGATCTGCGTCCCATTTCTGGGTTTGGGAAGCCCGGTGGAGATGTTGATGCCCCGTATCCCATACCAGTGACGCACGCAGAAACCAGTCCTCCACAGCGACAACAGGACTCGGTTCCGTATCCCAAGGGAACAGGGGTGGCTGAAATCCTAAAATTTAAAAATCCTAGAATTCTGTGCATACTCAATCCACGGAAGAAAGCGACTCCAGTTGGAGGGCCGAGTAGTGCGCTGTTGCTTGAGATATTTGCCAATTTCCTGGTTGAGCCTCTCCGTCTGTCCGTTTGATTGTGGGTGGTAGCCGGAGGAGAGGCTAACAGAGACCCCTAGTCGGTCCCAGAAGGCTTTCTAGATTTGTGAAGTAAACTGGGGTCATCTGTCCGAAATGATATATTCGGGAAGCCCATGAAGGCGACACACCTGCTGGAAGACACATTCTGCTAGCTCCAAGGCGGTTGGTAGATTATTCAGGAAAATCAATCTATACATTTTTGAAAATCGGTCTATAGCCACTAATATGGTGGCATACCCCTCAGAAGGTGGGAGATCTGTGAGGAAATCCAATGATACAGGAGACCACGGTCTATTTGGTGTTGGAAGAGGGAGTAATTTACCTGACGGCAGTTGGCGGGGCGTTTTGGACTGGGCGCAGGTGGGACAGGACAAAACATTCAGTGACATCTTCTTTGAGAGTGTCCCACCAGTATTTTTTTTACAGCAGATGGATGGACTTTGTGACGCTAGGATGACCTGTGCTCAGGGATGTATGGCACCATTGTAATAGGTGGGGTCGAATAGATGCGGGAACAAAGGTGCGACCCAGAGACGTCGCAGGTGGCGCTGTTTCTGTGAAGAGAGCGTTTTCTATTAGAGAATCAATATCCCATTTAATGGGTCTTACCACGCATGCCTGCGGTAGGATGTTTTCTGGTTCAGTGGTCCTGGTAAGGGCTTCAAACTGGCGGGATAAGGAATCCGCCTTGATGTTCTTGGTGCCTGGTATGTACGAAACAGAAAATCGAAAACGATTAAAAAACAAGGACCAACGTGCCTGAAGTGAGTTCAACCTTTTTGCATTCTGGAGATATTCTAGGTTTCTGTGATCTGTGAAGACTGTAAAAGGATGTTGGGCCCCCTCTAACCAGTGACGCCATTCTTCTAGTGCCAGTTTAGTTGCTAATAATTCCCTGTTTCCCACATCATAATTACGCTCAGCCGGAGACAGTTTCTTGGAGAAAAATGCACATGGATGCATTCTGGAGGTTGTACCGTTACGTTGCGACAGAACAGCCCCAACCCCTGTCTCTGAGGCTTCTACTTCCACAGAAAATGGAATGGAGGGGTCCAGGTGTTGTAAAACAGGTGCCTCTGTAAAGTGTTGCGTGAGGGAGCGGAAAGCAGTCTCGGTGTCGGTGGTCCATATGAGTTTTGCAGGGCCTTGACTGGTGAGGCAGTGTAGCGGAGCAGGAATGGAACAAAAATTCAGAATGAACTGGCGGTAATAGTTGGCAAACCCAAGAAAGCGTTGTAGCTCTTTGCCGGTACGGGGTAATGGCCAGTTACGCACAGTGGAGACCCTTTCTGCATCCATGCGAACACCCCCGGGTGTCAGAAGAAAACCCAGGAAGGAAACTGTGGATACATGGAACAGGCTTTTCTCTGCCTTTACAAAGAGATGCTGGTCCAGGAGCCTTTGGAGCACTCATTTGACGTGCATAATATGGTCTGGAAGTGAGGAGGAGTATATGAGAATGTCATTAATATAAATGAGGACGAATTGATTCAGCATATCCTTAAATATGTCGTTTATGAACGATTGAAATATGTCCGGTGTAGTGGTAAGACCGTATGGCATGACCAGGTATTCATTATGCCCTCTGTGTGTGATAAATGCCGTTTTCCATTTATCCCCTTTTCGAATGCGAATTAAGTTGCAGGCACTACGGAGGTCTAGTTTGATGTAGATCTTTGCATGTCCTACTTGTTCGAGGGCTGCTGGAATCAGGGGAAGAGGGTATCAATGTTTGATGGTCGCTTTGTTTAGGGCTCGATAATCGATACAAGTGCGCAGTCCCCTGTCCTTCTTGCCCACGAAGAAAAAGCTGGATGCGGCCGGAGACGTAGACGGTCTGATAAACCGCTGTTGAAGTCCTTCCTCAATGAACGTATTCATAGCCTCCTTTTCGGGAAGCGAAAGAGGGAATATCCGGGGGTATATCCGGCCTTTAAGGTGGACTGCATCAGGTGTCAGCTCTATAGCACAGTCCCAGGGACGATGAGTGGGAAGCATTGTGGCTTTTTCTTTGGAAGAGACTGTGGGGAAGTCATTGTAACAATCCGGGATGAAGGTGATGGGTCCTGCGTGACACTCTTCTACAGAGGTGGCTCGACAGGGGGTAGACAGACATCGTACTGAGCACGCATCACTCCAGGAGAGGAGTTCTCAGTTTTTCCAGGAGATAACGGGATTGTGTAAACGGAGCCAGGGATATCCAAGAATGAGTTGTTCGCGAGGTGATGATAAAACCATGAGCTGTATGAACTCACTATGTAGAACTCCGACCTGGAGTTTGACGGGTGTGGTTTGGTGGGTGATGTAGCCGGTGCCAATGGGTTTTCCATCTAGAGCATTAATTCTGAGGGGAGAAGGAAGAGCCGTTAGCGTAACCCCTAAGTCATGGGTTAATCGAAGGTTATTCAAATTACCGGCCGCCCCTGAATCAATCAAACCATGAGTGGTTATCTGGATCTCGTTCACTGATAATATTACAGGAAGACTGAATTGTCTGCATGATAATGGTAAGGAGGTTCCTACCTGGTTCTGAGTGGGGTTAGGCGTAGGTCCTCTACGGAGTGGACGAATGGGACAAGAACTGACGGTGTGTTGTCCGTCACCACAGTATAGACAAAGCCGTTGCTGAATGCGCCTTTGCCGTTCAGCAGGAGAGAGGGGTGAGCGCCCTATTTGCATGGGCTCTGGTTCTGTGGAAGACATGTCTGCGAAAGACGGCTGTTGGTACATGGCAGCACGGGGTGGCAGAGCTCTCTTTTTGTCGAACAACACGTTGTCAATGGAGATGGACATCCGGATGTACTGATTGAGGTCCTCCTGGTCTCCTCGACATGCCAGCTCTGCCTGTAGATCTCTGGCCAAGCCACGACGGTATACCGTAAGTCATGTGGAGTTGCTCCATCCAATGCCAGCTGCCAGTGTACAAAATTCCAACGCATAGTCGGCTGCTGACCGTCGGCCCTGTTTGATCCCACATAAGAGATCTCCTGTATCGCGTCCGGTAGTGGAATGGTCGAAAACCGCCTTGAAGAGTTGCAGGAAGTCGTGCAAGGACGATAACACAGTGCTCTCCGTGCTCCACACAGCAGTTGCCCATTCAGGGGCTTTCCCAGTGAGCAATGATAGGATGTAGTCTACTTTGTTCTTATCCGTGGTGAACAGCATTGGGTGGTGGTCGATGTAAAGGGAGCACTGCATCAGGAATCCTTTACATAATCCTGGGGATCCATCGTATTTATTAGGCATCGAGACAGGAGGGGTTGGTACAGGTGTAGCCTGGGCTCCAGACGAGTTTGTGGATAAGTTGGTCTGTTTCAGTAATCTGCACAGCTCGTCCAGCCTTTCTTCCTGGTTGGTTAAATGGGTCTGTAGCTCTGTAGGATCCATGTTACTGGTATTCCTTTTGAGGTGAGGTATTCTGTAAGGCTCAGACTCAGCCCTAACTTCCAGCAAGCTGGGAATGTGGAATGGCACAAGAGAGGTCAGACAGGCAAGGTTCAGTTCACAGGTAGGACTCTAAGGCAGGCACAATACCATAATCTATTCTCGTGGTCAATAGCCAGGCAGAAGTCGTAAACGGGTAAATCACAGGCAGCAGTACAAAGGCTAAATCCAATAACGTAATCCAGGGGCAGAAAAGTCAATCCAAATCCAGATAATAGTGTTTCGAAATAACAGGCTCAGTATGAAGCTATATACAACCAATACCTCACAAAGCAGAGAGAAACCAGGCAAACATATATATGGTGGAGAACAGGTGTTTAGAATTTCGGTGATTACGAGCATGTCAGTGGGGTGTGTTCGCGGGAGTCAGAGTGTTGGCTGATGCTGGCTTGTGACAGTGGACTCCGGTGAGTTGAAGCGCTGCATCTTGAGGACTTCACACACGATCAAAGGTAGGCCTATTGTGAACAACAAGCTATCTTGATTTTGCACCTATGTCAGTTTATTTATTTAACCTCTTAAGGATCGGGCTCTGGTTGTGAAATTCTGACAAAAAAACATACCCAAAGTTAACTTCTTGTTACACTGGACAGGAAGCAAGCAGAAACATATGGTTGATATTTTTAAAAAGGAAAGACTTTGAATTTCTTGGAAATCTATAATTTATTTACAATAAATTTACACATTGAATATGTCACAAGATGAAATCAAGAAAATGCATAATTATTTTTGTTTACATTTTTCTACATCCTGTTTGAAAGACAAGTACAAAACCATATATTGAGATAGGGTCCTGGAAACACATCTAATTATATCCCCCAGTGGTTGACAACATATGTTGAAAGGTTTAGAATGATAGAATCAATGACCAAGGAGCTATAGACTATTTTGTAAGAGGACAGCAAGTGTCCTTCAAGACTGTGCCAAAATGTGCCCAAGTGTCCCTAGGTGTCCTCAGGTGTCCAAGTAAAGAATTTTCATAAAAAAACTATAAAAACATGATATTGTTACCTAACAGTTCTTATAACCACAACTATTTACACAAAGTGCCAAATGCAATACTAAATTAAAAAAAGTGTGCCAACATGTGCCAGGATTTGCCAACATGTGCCCAACTGAAGAATGTTCATATAAATAACTAAAAACATGATATTGTTACCTAACAGTTCTTATCACAACTATTTACACAAAGTGCCAAATGCAATACCAAATAAAAAAATGTGCCAACATGTGCCCGGATGTGTCCGGATGTGCCCAAGTGAAGAATTCACATAAATAAATAAAAACATGATGTTGTTACCTAACAGTTATAATCACAACTATTTACACAGTGTCAAATGCAATACCAAAATACCCCAAAATACCTTCACTAACATGTGCCAACGGGGGTTGGCGTTGATCCTGAATAGGATGTTGAGGGACCGGGGTGTGTCTTCTTGGGTGCTGGCTTCCAGTCCAAATCTCTGCAATGAATGAGAAAAAAATAGTTAGAACTAAGTTTCCTGTAATCATATACATTTTCTATACTTTGTGCACATGGAACAAAGTTGAATATAATGTGAAAACATCACAGCAAACATACCTGTTAGAACTCATGTTTCCTATAATCACATACTAGCTATAATTTGTGCACATGCTTGCTTCTAAGGCAGTTGTAGTACACCAACTCTCCCGCGACCGGTAGCGTGAGCTCGAAGAGGTTAAGCATTTAGCAAACGCCATGATGACAGAGTAACAACGCACTGGCCAGGCAAGTACTCTACACACGTATGGGCTCATTAGGCTGGGCATGTCCTGACCACATGAAGTGAGCGCTACTGGAGCAGTACTTGAGCAAGAGCCTTCTGGACCACTCATATATGCTCAAATATTGCTCTGCACTCTAGTCAAACGGGGACCGCTCTGCTCCTTGCCCCCGCTCCGCTCACATACTCTACTGAATGTATGAAATAGTTCTGTAGGGAATTCTGGTTAGGGGAAGAGCAGTGACTCTTTTTACACTGGTGTCCTGTGATACAGCAATATAATAACCATAGCAACAAACGAAATATAACATAAATAATAATAAATAAATGGATACATTTAAACAGACAAACAGTTAAAAACACATATTGAGAAAATAACTCACATTTCATTCAAAAGTCATGTAACGGGCATTTCTACTTGTTTTAAGGAGACACCTCTTCATATTTTCCAGAGTTGAAAATTAATATTTTCCCAGCATGACAATAAATGTGTTTAACCAAAGGGATATATGTATGCTTTCTTCATTGAATTACGTATGTTTGATGATGTTGGTGGAGAGAATGGTAAAAGGTGCTCACCCAGGCATTGTACGACATACATATTTTGCCTCCCTCACTTTGGAAAAGTAGGCAGTAATAAACCTCACCTACTAGCCTACATATGCCACTGTGTGAGAGAAGAATATGTCTATGTTTATGTACACAACAACTATAGGCCTACGTTGTGTGAGGTCCTCGTCAGTTTAGTGAGTATTAGTTTAGGTAATATTAAAAAATCATAGTGTATTTTCTTATACCAGTCTACAATCCAATAAAACAATCAACATAATGGTGTTTCTCTTATTAAAGCTGAATAAAACTAACTTTCTTTCAATGTTTAGTGTGTCCTCATCAGTTTAGCGCCGAAAATGCTCGTCTCGTTAACCTCCCTATCCGAACTGGCGAAAATTCGGTGGACTTGAAAAAAAGTCTACTCCCAAAAAAGGGAGTCATAATCGATTCCAAAACCCTGGAGTTGTTCACTCTTAGGGTGAATCCCATTTCTCTGTCTTACCCCTTCCCCTTGTCTTACCCCTAGCCCTTACCCCTCGAAACCGAGTGGTAAGGGATAGGGTTGAAAACATACCCCTATGAAATGAGACACCACTTGGTTACAGTTACGTTATCATACATCGTCACTAGTAGGCTGATACATCACCAGAGGAGACAAGTGTTGCTCACAAACTTAAAGATATCAAAAGAAATCCGCTGCTAATTTAGTTTAATTAAAACTGTAGACATGCATGGTGTCCATTCAAGGCTAGTCATTGAAATGCGGGAATGTTGTTCACATCAGCAATGTAACGAAACTAGCGATTTTTTAAAAAGTTTCAATTAAGAACATGGTTGCAAATATATATCCACAGGACTGCGTAGAGCACAAAACAAGTCTGTCGTAATTTTTAAGTCTATTATTTAAGCCGAAAATACATTTATTTGACTCTCTTGATGATCTGGCTAGCATTGTTGCCGGTTGCGCAGTGTATTCTGGGTACCCCTTGGTTTCAAGTAAGCTCTCGAAAATGCTTAGTTTTAAGGGGTATGCACCCCTTCCCCTTAGCCCTACCCCTAGATCAAAATGAGAATTGGGATAGCCCTTACTCTCACATGAATGCGCAAAACTAATGGGAAGGGGTAAGGGGAAGGGCTAAGACAGAGAAATGGGATTCACCCTTAGTCTGGATGTTTTTTATCTGCCAATTTTTGTTGATCATCCTGTTTTTTTTCACTGGAAAAATTAAAAACTGTCCATTTCTTGTTTCCACAACATTGTTAGTAAGTCTACTGAAATGGCCACCATCTTGGTGGATTGTGATGTGTAAGATGAGAAAGTGAGACAGCAGAAATTAAGTCATGTATGTCATAATTGTAAAAAAACTGTGGCTATCATTACATCTTTGCCAAGCGCAAACTAGTACAGAAGGCATCAATAAACTATTAGGGAGGGTCATGCATCTTTTCCCATTCATTTTGGAGGGTCATAGAAATATGTATTGCTGGCGAAGGGAGGGTCAGGTCTATTTTGACTAAAGATCCCAAAACTCCTTCGGTAGCCCATTAAATAAAAAACAAACAGTCCCTAACATACAAACGATACTTGAAACTTGAACTAGAATGCTGATTTGAACAGGAAATATCTCGTTCATCACACTTTAGATTTAACTTTTTTAACATTATTGTTTTAGTACTCTTTCTTAGTGTGTTGGATGTGTCAAACCGGAACCTCTTTGACATAATTATGGACTCATAACTCAATCAGAAAATGTTCATGCCTTTTCTACTGCTTACAAATTGTGTTTTTAACAAACTATTAGAACATCTTTATTTTAAAGCAAAACAAACTCTACTTTGCTGTAATATGCACCTGCACTTGGTAGGTTCCCAGCAGTGTGTACCAGGCGGTTCTCTTGACGATACGTACAAAATTGAACAAAATCGCAAAAAAAACATACCTCCACGTGTATTTTCTGAAGGCAGGAAAATGTATGCCTGTACATTTACGAAACATAAAAAGTCAGTTTTAACTTAATCTTACCGTAACCTTAACTTCACTAACCGAGCACGGTTGGTCTGTTCTTGGAAGTGTTCTGGTAGAACGAAATTTCAATACGTATACAAAATCACATTTTAATTGGCCATATAGTAAGTCTGCCTACATATTGCAGCAACATTTCCATTATGTACGGTTACCCATGTCTTGCCATGAGAATGCGTTGTGTGTAGACACTTGCTCGTCTTGCTTCCATCAACGTTCTCAATCATGAGGAGAATCTGTTTTGCCTACTTGGCGGCAGCAGATGCAATGATCCTCTCAATGTTAGTATAACATGACTGGAGTGCATTGGCTAGCTAGGAAAGTGAGATTTCAATGTACTTTGCTGCATGGATTGAATCAGACTGGCCAAGTGTGATAACACATCCCTTAGAATAGGTATTTTTCAAAATTCCTACATAAAACTAGCAGCTTAACCCTAAACGTTAGAATCAATACTACGAGATCAATTACATGGACATAAGATATATTCACAATTGATTCATTGATTAAAAAAAAACATTTTATATATGCTTTTATGTAACACATGAACAGAAAAGGGACAATATAAACAATTTCTGAAAATAAACATGATTATTTTGTCTATAATAGGCATTTGTTTCTGATATTGTGAAAGGTTGACTTTGCTCTATAATTTTCTACTATTGTCTATATTTTGTATTATTTATGGTTAATGTTTTCAACCCCTAGATCCAATATGCTGCTGTAGTTTCTAACATTTAATAGTCCTAAAGCATAGTTTTTGTATTTTTTGTAGTTTTCAACAAAGTTACATAGCGCAGGTTTAAGTGAATCAGGTGACAACAAAATTATTGTAGGGAAATTTGGTTAATTAAAGGAGAATTCCGGGGGATTTAAAAATGTAGCTCTGTTGTTTGCATATCGAAAGTGCTGTCCATAGTTTTAATAACACAAACAATCTGTATTGCCAAAACCGTGTTTACCTTTTGCTGCCAGTATACAACCATTACGCATTTACGGGACAAGTTAAAAAGCGTGCTTTGAGCCACTAAACATGTTCAAAATGTCATTACTAGTCCATATCCATTTGCAGTGATTCCTTGTAATGAACACAGCGAGTTTGTACAAATAAGTTTGTGTACATATGTGAGGGTTACCGGTTCAGGTCAAGTCCACTCCACACCTAAGACTAAAGATGCACCCATTCCCGACACACACGAACACAGCACCCAGTCCAAATCCCATTCCCATGACACTGACACTTCACTTCCCCACACTCACGAACGCAGCACATACCACAGAGACCAATCACCAGAATACTGACACCTGCCACAGCACTACAGTATATAGCCCAGTCTCACACACAACCTCATTGTGAGGTATTGTCTTTCATTAAGCTACTGAGCATTCGAGCCTGTATTCTGATTACCGTGTATTGACCTGTGTGTGTTTTTCCACTCTCGAGATTTGCCTTCTGTTATTGTACTTTAGCCTGAGAATACCTGTGACTAGACCATTGCTACCTGTGTCCTGATTGAGCCTTTTGGATCCCGACTACGTACTTCAGCCTGTGCCTACCTGGTTTGACCTCTGCCTCCCGACCACGCCAAGCCCTGCACTATTGTACCTTTGCCCTTTTGGATTCATCTGTATGTTATTGTCATATCACATTAAACCATTCTCTTTTCTACTACTGGAGTCTGACCGTTACAACATACCTCAGTTTATTTCCCATTTTCCAGTGAAGTCCACACTAGTCGATTGTCGAAGTCATACAATGCAATATTATTATAGGATATCACATTCACAATGGTAAGTTTTCCTAAGATAAATATGAAAATATGAATGTTAATGATGGCTTGTTTTACTAGCAGGGACAGGTCTTAGGACTTCGTATTGACAATTAACAACAGATTCTGAGAGCAAAGGACACAATTGAAATCTAGACCTTTTCTCTGCTTACTAATAATGAAATAATGAGTGAATGACACTCTCCTGGCCAGAGGCATCATGCACCTATTGTTTTTAAGGGGGCACAGTGTGCACAACACATGGAAACATGTCCACACAAATACCGATATTAAAAGGAAAATCCACTTGGCTCAAAAATCTGAGGGGGCCCATGCAGGGGCGGACTGGCCATCGGGAGGATCTGGAGTTTTTCTGAACGGCCGGTCCATTCCGGGCCAAACGGGCCGTCACATTTTACTTTGACGGCCGGTCGGACGCATTAAAACAAGTGAAAGTAGGCTGAAATGGACAGGCTGTTGCATCCGCAAAACTGCGCTCTGGGTTCCTCTATATTCAAATGAGGAGAAACACAGAGTGAATGATTGACGAACGCGGGGAGCGACAGATACAGCCAGCCCCCCCCCCCCCCCACCGCCGGCCTCTCCATCCAAAGTCCCGGGCCGAATTTTTTCCCAGTCCATCCCTGGGCACATGCCTCAGTTTCAATGGGCATGATGCCTCTTCTCCTGGTCAAGGAACAGCTGAGCGGCCAATTGTCCTTGTATTTCAAATACCCTCAAATTATAGCTGAGAATCTGCACGTTCAGCCCATAATCATCATTTAATTGATGTGCTGTGGTAGACAGCTGAAATAATAATAACTTACTCGATGTCCAAATATTTATTGACCTACATTTATATGTGAGTAGGCAGCAACTTATGAAAGTTCATTATATTTTGGGTGTGGAGTTTGAGGTGACATTATGACCTCAGAATTTATGGAGTCCTAGATACAGTGTTGCTTGTGCTTAGCTCGGCCCATTTCTTTTTCTGCCCACACTGCTTTACTAGCTTCCCATTGGAAAGGACAGCTTGTGGGCTATCTTGGTTTAGTTATAAAATATTTTGCCATAACGGTTTCATTTCACTACTATAATAAAGATGGAATCACTTGAAATGTCTTACTCAATGTATTTAGACTGCGTTCCTCCAATAGAAATGGAGACACAGCTGATCTCCACTGTAAGGATAGATGACATGGAGTGAGAGTGGGTGACGGTGTCCCAGAAGGGGCATCTATCTTTGACACTAATTTATTTGGAGTGCTATCTGCCAAAAAAGAGAGAGAGCGAGCTACAGTTCTCTGCAACCAACTCAAGAACTCCTTTGCCCTCCTCGCAAAACAGCCCCATTTGCAGAGCCACAGAGCCTAGCTCTCATGGATCATGAAGGCAAGCTGTCACAAGTCTAGTCTGCCAATGCCACTTCCTCCACACACCAATGAAAAGCAATATGTTCAGGGTCCAAACATAGTATCTCACTCAATATGTTTGATACGTCAACCAAATGCACACTTACTTATCATGGGACATTATACTGTAAGTGGAAAGTAGAAACATAAACCAGAGCTTTGTTAATTTTATTTCTAACATTTATTATGGTTTTATTCATATGAATTGCCCTCTTTAAGAGTCTATATAATGCAGACTTCAATTCCCCATATTAAGCATTTATTTTGTTGCGAAAATTCTCTATATATTTTTTAAAAATCCTTAATATGGAAGTTATTTTATATATATTCCATGTACTTGATGCCATGTTAGTGTAACCTCAACATGTTGTTCCCAATTATGGTGTGGCAGTCAAAACATTTGTCCTTAAATGAAAAAGACACATTTTATGTTAATACATTTTTAATTGGTGGCAGACCAAGTAACTGAATGGACTTGACTTGTTTTAATGTCTTAATGTCTTCCATTTTTGTGGCTATAGGCAACAATAAGTTGGTCATATATTTTAAACAAACTTGTCTCTCCGTATACCTCCCCAAATTGTTTGTACAATATTGTTTACAGTACATTTTTATTATGTCTTTAACAAACGTGATACCTCATTTACTTTAAGGAAACTAGTTTACCTTCAATTGAATCTTTGAGTTCAGCTGTATGACTTGTTGTAATATTTGTTCTGTTCTTCTGGATGGTACTGGAAATGTAACAAACTCTCTATGGATTAATTGAAATAGATAGAACATGTTCCATCATCTATCCTTTAGCTTTTTCTTGACTGTACACACTGGTTCCTAAATTCCCTAAAGGGTTGGCAACCATGGCCATTGTTGGAGGCCATTTCACCAGAGCCAGTGTTAGTGAACAGATAGGTTAAGGATAATTCTATGCTAGGGTACAAAGGGCAAGTCATTCAAGAAGGTTGTCTCAAGAAAGGGTTTGAGTAAGGGTTTTGCAATAATGAGAGGAGAGCTTTTGACTGAGACACTGTTGTGGGCATAGGCGATGATACGATCACAGATGTCTTTCCAAACAAAATGTGCAAAGATATAATTGGTTGGCATGATAGACAGTATAACATGAATTAATAGTGCTTTTATTCATGTATGTACGTTTGTATTTGGTGGGTTCATTCATAATTTTAGAAAGATCCAGGGCATCCAGCTGCAGGTTTGATCTTGTCCCAGTTTAAATCACCCAACAATATAAACTTTGAAGTGAGCACTGACAAGTTCACACAGTGTGTCCAAGGCACAATTACAGACTTAAAGATTTCTTTAACAGGCAGCCACAATCCGAGAATTGCTTCTGGACAGATGAGCATGCCTGAGTGTTGTCAGTGTCCTGGAGAACTCACACCACCCAGAGCGCTTGAGGCCTTCTTCTGACTTACTGCATGATGACTACCATATTGCCAACCTGGTCTCTAACCCCCCGGCCCCTGCCCACCCACACACAGTAATGTCAGCTGAGTGATGGAGTTTGTTTAGCTTTAATTTCTCTGCAGGCGAATCACCAGGCTTGTACACTCCAGTGAAGCAGAAAAGTCAGTTTGGTTAGGTTATTGATAGGAATTTCAAAAAATGAATAAAAATGTGCAGGGGGATGTTTCTGACGGGGAGCGCACTATGTGAGCATCATTTTTTGTTACTCTCCAAACATTTACGCGACATGGAGAAACCATGTTTAATGATTTTTTGTGAAAATTCAGATATTTTAATTCATGTTTTTTTTTCAATGTTGTTTTCCTATGCTGATTCACCACAAAAAGCTGTGTGTTCAATGTTTTTCCATGAGTGGAAAATAACAGAGTGCATGTACACAAGAATTAATTTCCTACAAATTTAAATAACATATATCAAATAACTCATTCAATTATATAAAAGTACAGTGCCTTGCGAAGGTATTCGGCCCCCTTGAACATTTCGACCTTTTGCCACATTTCAGGCTTCAAACATAAAGATATAAAACTGTAATTTTTTGTGAAGAAGCAACAACAAGTGGGACACAATCATGAAGTGGAACAAAATTTATTGGATATTTCAAACATTTTTAACAAATAAAGAACTGACAAATTGGGCGAGCAAAATTATTCAGCCCCTTTACTTTCAGTGCAGCAAACTTTCTCCAGAAGTTCAGTGAGGATCACTTAATGATCTAATTGTGAGCTAAATGACTAATGATGATGAATAGAATCCACCATCAAGTCTCCGTATAAATGCACCTGCTCTGTGATAGTCTCAGAGGTCCGTTGAAAGCGCAGAGAGCATCGTGAAGAACAAGGAACACACCAGGCAGGTCCC
>JACXGM010004897.1:0-36599 GCA_016801145.1 Umbra pygmaea
TGTGTCAAATGATATAACAGAAATAGAGAGCCTTTTTTTATCTGCATGTAAGGAGTGAGTCTGTACACAAACCAACAACAGATGTTTATATATTTCAAATACAGTAAACAACAAGAGAGACCCAGCACTGCCTCCCGACTCCTTATTTCAAATACAGAACACAACGCAGACAGACAGACAGAGAACTAGACCGGTCACACAAGGCATGCAGGATATCTCCTAACAAATATCATTGAACACAGAAATAAGCTGACACAACTGTTTTACTGCTGTGTTTCAGGTTACTACTGTATTTATTATCTAACAACAGTGCTTGTGAGAGCTAAAAGAAGCTAGTTAGCGTTAGCATATTTATTTTACTTGTGGTGCTTTCTCCCCAACCCCATACGGATTAGCCAAGATATTGATTGCTCCTTGTAACCTACTCCTTCTGGTTTCACCATTTTTATTTGCACTATTTTTGATTCCATTTTGCAGTCCATAAGTGAAGCATCAATCCACTGGCTACACAAAGCCTTTGACTGTAAACTCTGAACCACACCAACAACAAGCAATGTGTTACCATTTATTAAGGTACAGTCATACAATTTACATAGAAAATGTATTTGTACCTATTAATTTGAAATGGCACTGAATATTCTTGAATATTAATATCAAATGGATATATAAATTCATAAAAAATAATAGCCATATCCATCAATTACAGACACACACATAATTTTGTTATTGTAATATATAAATCCAGCTGAGATCAAGGTGTGTTTTACAGTTGAGTCCTGTATTACTGCAATATAAAAACAACATCAATAATAAACAACATATGAACGGAGCGGTTGGTACTGCATAACTTTATCATTGCCTATGCACATTTTTATTTATTATTGCATTTATCTGTGTTGTTAATAGTAGCTGCTTCATGCATATCGTTATGATATGGTTGAGAGACACCCCAAAGGCACAGAACCTATGTCGAGACACAAGTTGTCGAATATTTTGTTAGAAATGTTCTAAACATTGCATGGCGTTTCCTAGCTGAACTGCTGTTTTCCAGTGTCTGGCCATTATTATAAACTTTTATAGAGGTTTTTAGCAGCCTCCACACATTATTAGTCAATGCACCCGATCATAGGTCAATAATCATCCTACTTGTTACTATAGTCTGTTTCTGATAGTGGACAATAATTGATCTGTTAAAATTATTTAGTTTTTTACAACAACAACATTTTTTTTGAAAATTGTAATGTCACTAGTTTTTCTGGTAATTGTCAGATAATGTCTGTACTCTCACCAAACTTTGACCTGTCTGGGTTTCTGACTGAGTGAAACTCAGGCTCCATGTTTGAAATGCCTGAGTCACTGCACCAAGCTTGGGAATGCAGAGGCTCACTCATGCTCAAAGAGAAAAGTCAACCGTGAGGTATGATGCACACACACACACACACAAACACACACTCAGATCTTCCTGATCCATGAAAACACATTCAGTGTCAAGGAGACCATGCTGAGGATTTGAGCTGATTTTGCTATTGTTTGTTTGTCTCTTCACAGTCTCGACCACAGCAGCCGTCACTGCCTGCCCCCTTTGGGGAAGGCCACACATAACCGGCAAAACCACCCCACACACAAACACACACACACCCTAACAGACTGTCCCTTCCCTCGTTCCTCAGCGTGGCTGAGAATTAATTTCTGCATTGAGTGACACGTTCCTTACCCCCCACAGAGAAAAACCAAAAACGTATTAACACCACCTCCAGTCATGTGTGGAGTATGCTTTAATCAGGCTGCTATGGGCACTGCCAGGTCAAACATACACACATACAGTACATACACACAGACACACACACACGGGTTCGTAGAGATAGAGACAACCTACAGCAACAAGGCACTGCGGTCTAATCGGGCGGAAGTGTGGACTGGGTGTGACGAGTTGTCTTCTGAGAATCTCAGGATGACAATCAATGTGACTGCCCTCTGTGAACCAATCAGAAAATACCATTCTGCACTGTGGGAAGGAGGTTAGCAGGGATGAAGTGATCTCTGATTCCAGTTGGAAAATATGATCCATATTAGACAACCCCCCACAATCACCCTATAGGGACGAAGTACAACCTTGTTAGAATTGTTTGGGGGGCTACATTCTGGCCCAATGGATTTCAGATTGTGTGTGTTGTGTCAGATGGTGTTTGTTTGTATTTACATGTGTATTTCTGTACTTGTAAGGACAAAATGCCATAGTAACAATTTGCAAATCATGACATGGGGACTTTTCTGGTCCTCACCTTTGATAATGGCTTTGTAGGTTTGTGGTTATTGGGCTTAATGTTAAGTTTGGGTAATATTTACGTTTAGCGTCAGAATTAGGGTTAACATTAGGTCTTTATGTTCATGGTTTGGTGAAGCAGTTAGGATAAACTATCCTTTTAGAGATGAAAGTAAAATGGGAGTATAAAAGTTGATCCCAAAGTTTTTTTATTTTTGTGTGTTGTTTATACGGTATCTACAGTATGCAAAATCTGTTGAAAAGACATTGAACAGAAGTTGAAAATACGTCTTTCGTCTGTCTGCTGGTACAGTATGATCCCTCCAATTCGAGGAGCTTGACAGAGTAAAAGTAAATCAATTCTGGTTAATAAGAAGAGCAATAAGACAAGGCTTTGTCTGTCCTTCTGAGGACCACGCCCATCGTGTCTGTTTGGCTCAGAGAGAGGGGTCTGAGTGGGGATTCAACTCTGTATCTCTCAAATGTTTGTACACCAGTATGTGTCTCATTACTTTTCACCAATGTGTTTCTTAGCATGTTTGTATGTCTCATTATTTCTTCTTGTTGTTGCCAGTGTATATTAGAAATTGTGTGTGTGTGTTTCTCACTAATTGGTCCTGACGTGTTGCTGTGTGTTTTCGGCTGTTCCCCAGAGATCCTCCATGGTGGGGTCTACGTTGACAAGAACAAGTTCCTGTGCCATGCGGACACCATCCACTGGCAAGACATTGTGAAGAGCCCTCGTGCCAGTCCTGTGGTGGTGCCCACCAACAGCAGTGTGACATGTAAGCAACAACCCACTGTCCCGACATTTTGTAGGCACGTTAGTGATGTTGCGTGTATAATCTGTGGTTTTCTTCACCAAGGAGGGGCTAAAACTATGTGATTAACTCACAGTGACTGATGCAGGTAGGTCAAGGCTTTCATTATCAGAATTAAGATCATATCTCAACATGTCACATGTAAGAATTCCAAAACAAACACGCAGATGCACCCTATTAATCAAGTTGGGTACAGAAGATCTGTTAACAAGCAGAAAAGCAATGAATTACCTCATGTGTCCCACATGGAACCCATTTCTATTAAGTGGACTACTTTAGGCCAAAACTATATAAGAAGATGTATACTACAAATGGAATAGAATGCAATTGAGAATACATTTAATATCCTGAATCCATCAAACAACAGTTTTAAGTAATGCTTAATCTGGCACTAATGCCTTTCAGTAATCAAAGAGAAGACAAGTGAACAGAATTATTGTGATTGTAATGAAGGATTATTTATCATGGCACAAACAGTCATAATGGATTTTGTGTTGGGTGGGGTTTATTGTTGTTGTGACCTGCTTTTTTTCTGTCTCATGTTTAAACCCTCAGACTTGATTCCTGGAGTTCTAACAGAGTTTGTGGTTGGGCAACTCAGACTCTTGAATGTCCTAAGTCAGCTGTGTGGCATTAGGGTTAGCAAAACACCTCCTTTGGTCCTTTGGTTGATCTTGTGACAGGGGCTAAAGCATCACAGGCAGAGCTACGAAGAAAACCCAAATGGGCTGTTTGACCAAGCAATTTTGTGATGGCAGAAATTAGCTGTAGGGCCAATAGGGGGATAGCAGCTTATTTTAAAATGTAGGGAGGCCCACTCCATGCTGGCCCTCCCTTAGGAGTGAAGAATACATCCCTGGGTAATCTTGTGGACACAATACAAAAGTACTATAAATCTGCTTTATTTTTTGTGTCATTGTTTTTCCTGTTTTTTTTTGGACTTCAAGGCAGGAATTCAAAATCCATCCAAGGAATTCAAAATCCATCCCTTATCAATCCATAAACATCATAAGCCTATTTTTCTCTCAGAGCCAAACCCAAAACACAAGGTTGTAGTTGTTTTTCTTTCAACATTTGAACCTTCAGGTCATAAATTTTTTTTGTTGTCAGCTTGATCTTACACTCAGAATTTGAGAGAACTCGAACAATCAACAAAAGTAAATGTGTTGAGAATAAATATTGTTAATGAAGAAATACAGTCACAATTAAACTGCAGGTTTCCAATGAATTTCATATCCAGAGATTATTGTTGGTGTACAATATAGCTTGGTATTTGAATTATTTAAAGGTTGAATTATTTATTAACTCTCTCAATAACATATCGCCCTACTCTATGTACCTCTCAGTACTCCTCCAACTGGATGTCTCCACTATGTGTCTGTTATCTTGGCTGGTTTTATGACAGTAAAATGACAGAAAAACTGAGAGAAAAAGACAAAGGAAGGTGCAACGGGAGGGTTTTCCTGGAACCAGTATTAACTGTTTGTTTGTAGCCCAGAGAGGAAAAATCTAATAAAAAATATAAATTGGTGAATTGGTCCATAGTAGGTTTTAATACCCCTTATTCTTGAGTACTGCTAAACAAAAACAAGTGTGAAATAAGGCAGCCAGTGGTGAGGGATGCAGGTATGGAGAGAAACGATAGAAGGATGAGGGATGAGTGGGAGGGAGGGATGAATGCAGTGGATGTATCTAATGATGTCAGAGAGAAAGTGTCAGCCTTAAATATAATTGCTCTTAACTGAAGAGGAACAGGGACAGAGGACGCCACTCCAGCACTCATCCAGCCTCACACTGCAATTACCAAGCAGTCAATTAAACCCTCCAAACCGCAGCTAGCACTAATGTAGCAGTAGAGTGTCTAGCTAGTAGCTACCGTCGCTCTTTCTCGCCCCGACAGCAGTCATTAATGAGAACACACTGTTAGTAATTATAGTAGTGCATTAAGGAAACAAAACTGTCGAGTTGTATGTGTGGCACTCTGTTCTAATCACTTTCAGGCACATCAGGTATTCGCACGACTGAAAGAGTAGCGAGTCAGATGTGCGGTTCGATCAGAATATCTGTTCTTTGGAAAGCATGGATAATATATACCCCCGTGTCGTCCACAGGTCAGAAGTGTCACGTCTCCTGTAACGGCCTCTGCTGGGGCCCCAAGGAAGACCAGTGTCAGAGCCGTGAGTACCTGCAGTCTTTCTTTCACTCTTTTTCTTCCTCTGACCCTCAACAGGCAGGGTTGAAGTACAGGAGGGCTCTTTACCCTGGGAGCATAATTACCTGTGGCCCTGGGGTCCTCCCACAGACACCTATCCTTCTCTTATCTCTCTCAACTCTGTCTCTCCCCATCGTCTTCTCCTCCGGCTCCTGCCCCGTCCTGCACTCCTCCACATGGCATTAAAAAATCCTTTCCTCGTCAGCCTTAAACGACTGTGATTTCCCCTGCCGCCAACTCCACCGGCCACCCTGCATTAAGTCAAAATTTTAAAGGCTAACGATTAGTAAAAAAAACAACATTCTTTTCAGGAAAAAAACTAAAATATTGTATGCTTCGTTATAGTTAAATACATAATTTATTGTTTTCACTTTTAAAGTTTGTTGCAAAAGGCATTCACAGTATTTCTACCTCTAGTCAGGGACGGACTGAAAATATAATTCAGAATATGACTCCATCCCAGGCCACCCTGTTCACGCAAACCACCAGACCGCTAATTTTGTAGGCTAAACTAATGTGTTGATGTAACGGGTACCAAACTAGTTATAATGTAGCCACTATGTTCATCTAGGAATAAAGTTATCCACATTACAAAATATATACATTGACTGACCAACGAGTAGCCTATCTGAAGTTTTAGTCTTCTGAATAAAAGTGTATTTAAGTTATTTTGTGCAGTTAAAATGTTAGTTATCATTAGTTGACTAAAACTCAAAATATTTTAGTTTTGTTTCAGACACCTATTTTAGTCATTGTACTGTTGTTGTTTTAAATAGTTATTACAAATGTTCAACATGCAGTGGACGAAATGTTTTTATATACACTGAGGAGCCAAAACATTATGATCACTCACAGGTGAAGCAGATATCGTTGATCATCTCCTAACAAGGGCATATGTCAAGGTCTGGGTAGGTTAGATGGAAAAGGGAACAATCCGTTCTTATAGTCAATGTGATGCAGGAGAAATGGGCTGGAGAGTAAAGACCTTAGTGACTTTGACAAGGGCCAAATTGTTATGGCCAGATGACTGGGTCAGAAAATCTCTGATATGGCAAGGCTTGAGAGGGGCTCCCAGTCAGCAGTGGTGAGTAACTTCTGTCAGTGGTCTGAGGAGGGACAAACTACAAACTGGAGACTGTTAAGAGAGTGTTAAGCGCCCAGGGCTCATTAATGCATAAGAGTGCTCATCACTGCACATCTGAACCCTGTTTACTCTTGACACTTTCTAGAACAATCTATGCTAAAACAATTTTCATTGTTGTTCTGTGGATAAATCCTGGTAACCCCTTTTTTTATTGAAACTTGTGTTTGCAATAGTTCATCTAAGTAATTGTTTGTTTTGTTGTCACAATGTAGATTTAACCCCATAGTTTTCCAACAGTAATTTTCCAATTTTTAATTTGAATTTTGAAACATATTAAAAATAAAAACTCCTGTAAGAAAATGATAGCACTGTGGAATGGTTCCTATGCAAACCATGTACAAAATATTTCAAAAAGATGGCTTCTTAAAACAATTTGAAAACTTGGATCGAATTAGAAAATCCTGAAGGATTGTCTTAGTTTTAGTAAAAAATAGGAAATTTGAAAGTGCTTCAGTCACCCTGATATTAGCTAAGTTGGTCATGTCAGCCATGTTCATGAGTGCAAATAGCTGCAAGTCATATTATTCTGTCAGGTTGATATCTTATTTGAAATAGGTACTGAATTAAGAAAAAGTTGGCCGTGTTAGTTATCTAGATCATAGTATTACAACTGCCGCAATGTTTCTGCCCTAGAAGCAAATGGCACTTGCCATGCTCGGATTAATTGGTATGAGGACAAAACGCTCTGTTTCTCGCGCAATAGGACAACGAGCTCAATAACTTTAAGAAAAGCAACATAACCAAACAGATTATGTAAATTGAATGCAATCCTATCCATTGGCAGTATCACATCTTTGCATGGACAGTACCTGATGTCATTTTTGACTTGCACCCTAACACAAGGACATTGCAGCGAGAGAGTGAGAGTCATGCCTGATGCTGGAAATCTTTTTCAAACCATTCCAGCTTGCTACATTATCACTGGTCAAGTTGACAATTCATGGCAGGCAAAAACAACCTGAGTCAGGCCACAGGAAATTGTTATAGAATATTGAACAGGAGTAGTCAGATATTCTGTGATTGGAAAAATATGGGCTAATTTCAACAGTCTGTACTCTAAACAACAATCTGTCTGTAGTAGAGGCGTGAGACAGAGGAACTGAAATGGAGAGAGGGGCTGGTGTACAGGGTGAATACACAAATAAGCAGCACCGCAGACACACAAATAAAGAAGACATTTGAATAATCTTTGTAAACGACATTATAAATTATAAGTGATGTGTCACATACAGTTAACAAAAACATATGGAGATGTCTGCTCCATAAAAAAATAAAATCAACTAACTGCAGCAATACCATATACATGGAAGAAGAAAGTACAACAAGGGAAAAGGACAGATCTTGTCTGTGGACCATGTATCAAAGATCACACGTGGTTGAAGAACATACAGATGAACAAAAAAATATACCAATTCCATTTAAGAACCAAAAAACTGGTTGCTGTGCCATATGAATTACAAAATAGCTGGGAATTCTTTTAAATGCCGATCCCATGGCATTTTGTTTTTTGGATTAATACGCAAAACAACAGCGGACTCAAAAAAAATTATTATACAAAATACCGGCAACAAGTACAGACACTCATATACCCTCACCTAAAGGATTATTAGGAACAGCCGTTCAGTTTCCCCTTAATGCAATGATCTACTCAACCAATCACATGGCAGTTTCTTCAATGCATTTAGGGGTGTGGTCCTGGTCAAGACAATCTCCTGAACTCCAAACTGAATGTCAGAATGGGAAAGAAAGGTGATTTAAGCAATTTTGAGCGTGGCATAGTTGTTGGTGCCAGACGGCCGGTCTGAGTATTTCACAATCTGCTCAGTTACTGGGATTTTCACACACAACCATTTCTAGGGTTTACAAAGAATGGTGTGAAAAGGGAAAAACATCCAGTATGCGGCTGTCCTGTGGGCGAAAATGCCTTTTGATGCTGGAGGTTAGAGGAGAATGGGCCGACTGCTTCAAGCTGATAGAAGGGCAACTTTGACTGAAGTAACCACTCATTACAACCGAGGTATGCAGCAAAGCATTTGTGAAGCCACAACACGCACAACCTTGAGGCGGATGGGCTACAACAGCAGAAGACCCCACCGGGTACCACTCATCTCCACTACAAATAGGAAAAATAGGCTACAATTTGCAAGAGCACACCAAAACTGGACAGTTGAAGACTGGAAAAATGTTGCCTGGTCTGGTGAGCCTCGATTTCTGTTGAGACATTCAGATGGTATGATGAGTCAGAATTTGGCGTAAACAGAATGAAAACATGGATTCATCATGCCTTGTTACCACTGTGCCGGCTGGTGGTGGTGTAATGGTTTGGGGGATGTTTTCTTGGCACACTTTAGTTCCCTTAGTGCCAATTGGGCATCGTTTAAATGCCACTGCCTACCTGAGCATTGTTTCTGACCATGTCCATCCCTTTATGGCCACCATGTATCCATCCTCTGATGGCTATTTCTAGCAGGATAATGCACCATGTCACAAAGCTCTAATCATTTCAAATTGGTTTCTTGAACATGACAATGAGTTCACTGTACTAAAATGGCCCCCACATTCACCAGATCTGAACCCAATAGAGCATCTTTGGGATGTGGTGGAACGGGAGCTTCGTGCCCTGGATGTGCGTCCCACAAATCTCCATCAACTGCAAGATGCTATCCTATCAATATGGGCCAACATTTCTAAAGAATGCTTTCAGCAACTTGTTGAATCAATGCCACATAGAATTAAGGCAGTTCTGAAGGCAAAAGGGGGTCAAACACAGTATTAGTATGGTGTTCCTATTAATCCTTTTGGTGAGTGTAAGTGGGGAATACTATCTTCCCAACGCAGATTTTGCTCAGAGGAAGCTATAGATCACCTGTTTTGGTACTGTCCATATGTAGCATGTTTTGGTCACAGGTACAGGTTGCGATGAATACATTGAATATTTGTCTTGAATTAACGATACAGACTGCAATACTTGGAGACTTAAAACTTAATAGTCAGTCAATCAATAATGTGGTAATTATTTTAGCTAAAATATTTATCTTTAATTCAAAATTGGTAGAGTAATGGACAGTTGAAAGGTTTCATAGTTATGTGAAGCATCACAGTGCAGTAGAAATATATATGGCAATTGGCAAATTGTTATAGCTGTGGTTAAGAGATAGATGGACAGTATTGAAATTAAAGTCACAACAATTGGTCGGGTAATGGTTAGGGAGGGGTTAAAATATAGGAAGGAACAATGTAAAAAAATGTGTGTGTGTGTGTTTGTGTGTGTGTGTGTGACTAGCTGCTGTTGATCTCCATACCAGGCAGTGATGCAGGCGCTACGATGTTCTCAACCAATAGTATTTGGAGAAGACACAAATGTGGACACCAAGGAACCTAAAACCACTTTCCCCTTCATGTGTATTGGGGAATCCTTCGTATTTCTGACCTTAAATTCATGCCTTCACTCGTTGATTAGATTATGCCAGTTTGGTTCATTTTGGAGAAGGTTGTGTTTTCATCGAGCTAAATGATGGCAGTTCACCCACATGGATAATTTTCTATCTTTCTTTGTTTCAACTAGAAGATCCTGAGCTGTGATTTATGTGAGCACATCACATTTGATTTGAATAGACAAATGTTTTAATGTCCCTGTCGACTGAGTTACGTCAAGGCCATAAGGGAGAGGTTGTGTCCTGGACCCAGTTTCCACAGCATCTTTGCCCTATAGCACCTTTTTGTTTATCAGACCTAGAACTGGTGACAGAACCCTGACGGTTCCGGTCTTAAAGATGTGAGGATGTTGTGTTATAGCCTCAAATATGCCACAATGAGTTACCTAACCATGAGCTAGTCTGAAGCTAGCTTGAAAACCTACCTGTGAAGCTAGCTTCGTTAAAGGTACAGCCTCAGTCTGTGCATAATGCCTGATGTATGATAGGGCACCAGTCTGCTCCTGGACACCTGGTCCCCCCACATGCCTGAGAAGACAGAGAAGGTCTGCTCTTTGGTTCCTGTGGTGAAGTACCTTTGGGCGTTGAGGGAGACGTAAGCCTGCCTTTAGGTTATCTCTTATCTGACACTAACGAATCACTCTCATTTCTGAGAATTCTGCCACATGCGGTCTGCCTCTCTGCCTACTGTTCACGTCTGTCTCCATGTCTGCTGTTTCTGTCTTTCTCTGTGTCTGTTTCTCCACCTGCTGTCCGTCTGTCTGTCTCTTCCGTCTCTACGTATCACAGGCCCCCCATATGCTACTGTCGCTCTCCGGTACACGTCTCACATTTCTCTCCATCTGTGATTTTCTCTCAAATGTTTCTGTGATGTCTCTCTCCGTTATTGTGACGATCACTCATTCTCTTTAGTGAACATTTCCTCGCTCGTTCTCGTTTTACTCTCTCTTTTCGTCAAACACGTTCTCTCCATCTTTTCTCTCTCCCTTTCTATCTTGCTCACGGATACAGTAACCGCAGCACTACCTCGTTTGCTGTCTGTTTGCTCTGCAGCTTGATCTCATTAAGATACTCAGAATGAACTCCTAGTCATTAGTTAACAGCACTTCATCTCTCACAAGATAACACTAACTGTTCACTCTCCATTTTGCACTTTATCCCTACATCACACTTTCTCACAAGTATTATGTTTGGGGCTACATTCCCTCCCTCTATCCTTCTATCCCTGCCCTTCCATTCCTCCAACCCTCTTCCATCCATCCATCGACATCCATCTCCGTTCATCTCACTCATCACTCCTCTTTTACTTCAAAGCCGCTTCTCGTCCTCCATCTTTCTTTGTCTTTCCTCCTGAAAGTGCTGCAGCATTTTCTGAGTGTGTGTGAACAAAAAACCTGATAGGGAAAGGTCTATCATTATAACACTCACATCAAGCATGGAATACAGAGTGCCCTCATCAATATCACCCGATAACTCGCTGGCTGTATTATCTCCTGACATGCAGGTGCCTAAATGGGCTCCTTGTCTATGACATAGAGGAGCAATACACACACACTGTCTTCTCTGACTGCACCTAAGGTAGGGCCGTGCCTCCCCAGAAACACGAGGAAATGGCATTCTTTACAAACAGACAGCCAAGCAGCATTGATGTAAGATGCAGCACTGTGAATGATTCCCCTGTCAGCGGCCTGTTGAAAGTGAAGATATTCAGCATACTATATGAGATTTATTACTTTTATTTGTAGTGGCTGCATGGTATTTTTTAAGTGAATATTTAAAGGCAAATAGATCAACGGCAACGTAGTGTTTGAGTGTGTGTGTGGCGCCTCTTGACACTGTCATTTGTTTGACAAAATGTATTTTTGATAAGTAGGCTATTTCATTTCACTAACAGCAGCGAGAGGCACATGGCTGGTGTAATGGACTGCTGTGATGATATGTTAGTGAGGTGAGGTAAGGAGCGCAGGATGTGAGAGAGGGACAAGGTGAGGTGATGGATACCAGCACAACAATGTGCAAAAGCATCTATCAGTGTGGGACTTATAGGCCAGTCTCTTTGTCTGAAACCATCCTGGATCTATCAGTATGAGTCCTTTAGGCCACTCTTATTGTGCAAAAGCATTATGAATCCATCAGTATGAGTCTTTTTAGGCCAGTCTCTTTGTCTGAAACCATCCTGGATCTATCAGTATGAGTCCTTTAGGCCACTCTTATTGTGCAAAAGCATTATGAATCCATCAGTATGAGTCTTTTTAGGCCAGTCACTTTGTCTGAAATCATCCTGGATCTACTGTATAGGTATGAGTCCTTTAGGCCAGTCTCATTGTGTAGAAGCATCCTGAATCTATCAGTATGAGTCTTATAGACCAGTCTCATTGTATGAAAACATACTGAATCCATCAATATTAATCTTATAGGCCAGTCACATTGTATGAAAACATACTGAATCCATCAGTATGAATCTTATAGGCCAGTCACATTGTATGAAAACATACTGAATCCATCAGTATGAATCTTAAAGATCAGTCACATTGTATGAAAACATACTGACTCCATCAGTATTAATCTTATAGGCCAGTCACATTGTATGAAAACATACTGAATCCATCAGTATGAATCTTATAGGCCAGTCTCATTGTATGAAAACATACTGAATCCATCAGTATGAATCTTAAAGACCAGTCACATTGTATGAAAACATACTGAATCCATCAGTATGAATCTTATAGGCCAGTCACATTGTATGAAAACATACTGAATCTATCAGTATGTATCTTATAGGCCAGTCTCATTGTATGAAAACATACTGAATCCATCAGTATGAATCTTATAGGCCAGTCACATTGTATGAAAACATACTGAATCCATCAGTATGAATCTTATAGGCCAGTCACATTGTATGAAAACATACTGAATCCATCAGTATGTATCTTATAGGCCAGTCTCATTGTATGAAAACATACTGAATCCATCAGTATGTATCTTATAGGCCAGTCTCATTGTATGAAAACATACTGAATCCATCAGTATGTATCTTATAGGCCAGTCTCATTGTATGAAAACATACTGAATCCATCAGTATGAATCTTATAGGCCAGTCTCATTGTGTGATGGAATCTCATATCCACAAAGCATGAATCCAATGAGCCAGCTCAACAAAGACATAAATACAATATACATGTATTTATTTTCCATTTCTTTTTAAACAGGTAAGTTGATTGAGAATAAGTTCTCATTTGCAGCAATGACCTGTTAAGGTCACAGAAAATACAATATACAGTAAACAAGAAAAGCAATTAAAAGCAATTAAAAAGAATGAATAAAGCAACACAATCACATAAAACAAACACAGTCAGTAATACCATTTTCTTCAAGTAATCTAAAATGCCCTAATGGCAGTACTTCCTCCAACTTAGAAGTACATTGTAACTCATTCCAAATGTGAGTGGAAAAGGAACTAAAAGCAGATCTACCCATCTTAGGGATCTCCAGCAATAGCCATACCTGAGCTTGGGTCTGGTAGCCAGTCCATCTAACAGTTAAAAGTGGATTCATAAAAGGTGGTAGTTTGTGCAAAAGAACCATGACATGGTAATGCGTGTGGGTAAGATGAGGTGGGGAAAACATGTGAATCTCATTAGCTGTTATGTGTTTGTGTATTTACATTTTTTTGAAGTACAATGAGTTTAAAAATTGTAAGGATTCCAACCCCTATACACTAGCTATGCTACCAGCTGATATGTAATGGGCATGTAGACATTAGCAGTCACTTTTCTTAGTTGTACAATGACAACTAAATGCAAAGCAGAATAAACAACCAAATATATATAAAAATCAGATTAATGTAATTTCATTGTGGGCCTGTTGTGATATGGAAATCATTAAAGACTTAATACATATTTATTTTTATACAGTTTTTTAATTTGTGTGAAAGAGAGAGGCTTTCTGTTATCCCCCACAGAAGCATGGCCTCTGGCCTTCTATTGCCTTCCAGTGACCACTTCAACTCATCTGTGGCTGGTACTGCCACACAGGGCAGCTGACAGGGGGGGACAACCGGGTATGTTGTCCCAGGCCCAGTCCTGAGGAGGGCCCGAAATTTTGTTTTTACCCAGTCATTTTTTTTAGCGGGGGCCCAAAATCTGGAGTTTGTCCCGGGCTCACAGATTCCTGTCAGCAGCCCTGCTGCCACATATCGGTACTGCATGCTTGCACTGATAAATAAGGCTTTTAAAGTGATACACTTTGGGTTGGTTTTTGAGCAGATTGTCAGCAGGTAAACTAGAAATTAAAACCTTTGCTTGAGTGTCGGCACGGCCTATGTACATGTAACTGTCAGACCGGTAGCACGGCATTCGTTACAAAACGTAACAGAAACACGCAACCAGATCATACAAACACACAGTTGGACATGACACAGATACAGAAATGCAGTTACGCATGCAGACAAAGACAAAGAGACACACAGATTCAGACACACACAGGCATGCCCATCAGCCAACCTTCAGCTTACCTGTGTGGGCCTGGTCTTGTGAATAGAGCTGTAGGAGAATGGCAGGGTCAGGGTTTGGAAGATGCATATGGAGGAGATGACAGACGGGGAACAAAGAAGTGCAGCTTCACAAAGCTGTCTCCAAAATGCTCTGTTCTCACTTTCCCCCTAGCCTAAACTGAAGTCTGTGGGTGAAGCCAAGTCTTCTAGACAGAATGAAGCCAAGTCTACTAGACAGAATAAAGCCACGTTTTCTAGACCGAATTATGACGTCTTATTGACAGAATTGCCGCTGAGTGTGCCTTTATATCCCAGTGCTGGACTCTGTAAATGTAATGACAATAATATACACTCTGTATTATATGAGTATGTAAATGCCAGTAAAAGGTGCATTCACCATAGCAACCGTACATCTCAGAATTTCTCCCAAATTACGTTCTCAGGAAACTATTTTGAAAACCTGAATTACATTATATGCCAACATATTTAGTTTTTTTTACGTTTGAACTGCACATTTCATTATTAGGCTATATTTTTACTTATATTTTGTTCCTTATGTACATTTAGTTTAGCGGTATTATGCGAGAACATTCCACACATTCCATACATTCCATAGCATTCGAAATTATATTGCAACATTCACAGTTAGGGGGATACTAACGGTTAAGGTTAGGCATGAGGTTACTAATGGTTAACGTTAGGCATTAGGTTACTAACGATTAAGGGTAGATATGACGTTACTGAGGTTAAGGTTAGGATTAGGGTTAGTGTTAACATTGCAAAAAACGACAATCGTCTGTCTGCATGACGCATGCAATGTAGAACAAAACACGCACAAAGTGCCAGTCTGGATTTGAACTCGCGAACACTGGCATGCAAGTTGCGGATTCATACGCCCATCCACCATCCCCGATCTCCGCCCTAGCAAAAACTATGCTATTTACATCCTACGTCATGATTTTTAAATGTTCATATTAAAATGTTCAACGTTATTAGAGTGTTCAATTTAGTTCCCTACAAACGTAATTGACCCTCTCATACGTTCATATTTGACATATTTCGGTTTTACAAAATAGTTCCCTCAGAACGTATTTCATGTGATTTAGGGCTGCACCAAAGGCCACTTCATTCTCTCTTTAAGCTGTAACTAAGACATGAATTAATTCAGCAGGAAAACAGCAAACATAATAGATGACCTTATGCTCTTTTCCTTCCGTACTCAGTGCATTTGTTCCTTTGTTTGAAATCCAAAATTTCTGCATTAGTAACCTGTGCTATGCTGCTCTGACATGTCTTTCCTGTTTTTCTCTCTACAGTGACTAAGACGGTGTGTGCTGAACAGTGCGACGGGCGCTGCTTCGGACCCTACGTTTCCGATTGCTGCCATCGCGAGTGTGCGGGGGGATGTTTCGGACCGAAGGATACAGATTGCTTCGTAAGGATACACCCTGACACGCAGGAGCATGCGCGCGCACACTTCATACAGCCCATCACAAAAGAGAAAACCCTCGTTCCAATCACCTGTTGCCATGGTGAACGTTCTCAAACCACCGTAATAGACAGCGTTTTTGATTACGGACCACCAAGTCTATTTCTTTCTTTTCTCTGTTTTTTCTATGTTTTTCAGTATATCAGGGCTTTTATTTTATCTGTGACCTTTTGTTTGAATGTGAGGTTACTTCCATCAGGGGCTTTTCATACTTGTATAGAATAGTCGCTCCTGACACAGAGTCGCCCTGTTTAAATCAGCTACTTCTCATCGCTCCCTTTTCTATCTGTACTCTCTTTCTGATTAGGCCTCATAGGCCTCTGGTCGTGACTAGATCACTTCATAAGAAGAGTGTTCTATTTAAGACACAGCCATTGTTCTTTGTTCAGTCAGATAGCATTAAAATCTAATTTTCTCCCACAATGTCTTGTGTTAAATATAAATATAAAACCTGTGCTGTGCCCACCTTCCTATCATCCAGTTCTTTTGTTACCTGCTTTTTTTCTCTCTCGCTCTGTATTTCTGTCTGCCTCTGAGTTCTTACTATCTATTTTTCCTGTCTGGGTAAAACGTATTTTCAAAGTTGACTTTATTTTGTCATGATGTAATTAGCACTCCTTTCTACAATGTTGTAACTTTTAACTATTGATATGACATTTCTCTCTTAATTATTTCACTTGTGAAACAGAATTTGGATGAATAGCTCAATAACACTTACATACAATATTCTGCCATCTAGAAACATGAACGTATCAGGTACTATTAATTGTAAAAACCTGCAAGTCTCACAGATTTGGATTTCGCTCGGGGTTCCATAAAACCTAGATTTGGAGAGTAATTTTCAAAATGCCCTCAATTTCATTGTAGCAACCACAAATACAAGTATGTTTAGTATAAATAAAGCATGGATTGCTGTTGTATTTGTGCTCAGAATAGTTATATTTCATATAAAACAACAGTGCAGTACTTCAGGAAAACTATGTTATTGTCTGCGACGTACAGACAGCTGGTCAGCTACATCATGAAAGTCCATCTATTCCATAGTGGGTGAATAGTCAGATTACCAAACATATACTACATTACATTCCCTAACAAATGTAAAAACTGCTAATTACTCACAAAGGATTTGTACTGGATTTGTTTGTGCTCACGTGTACATACCAGTCAGTTTGTGGTGAGCTAGCATGACTAAATGCTGTGTGTTTCCTTCACAGGCCTGCACAAACTTCAATGACACTGGGGCTTGTGTGACCCAATGCCCCCAGCCCTTTGTTTACAACCCCACCACCTTCCAGCTGCAGAGTAACCCCAGAGCCAAGTATACCTACGGAGCATTCTGCGTTAAGAAATGCCCACGTAAGGAATGGCACAAACACACACTTCAGTATAATGAGGGGACGTATATAAAAATACAATTTATTATTCGTGAAATGTAGGAGTCAACAGAATAAAATAACTGGAACACACACTGAAGCATACTTTCTATTAAGCGAAGGCTTCTGCAGGATGCTTTGGGGCTTTTTAACACTGAAACTATGGGGGAACTCTGTCAATTTGTAGAAGGGTCCGGAAGGAACGTTTACAGTATGTAGTATTCACTGTGCCAGAAAGCTTACAAGGCGTATCACACGTATCCTCAAAGTTTTACGTCTGAACATAATTACACACCGGCGCACACACTTGTCGTTTTCACAGACACTGAACCTCCATGTTCGCCGGTACTCGTTCAGACATGCTTCTGTTTCAATTATCATCACATCCAGATCATCACAATGTTCATACATCAAACAGAAAGGTCCTCAGGAATTACTATCTTAACCCTAACCCTTTATTTCAACTTATTTCCAGAGAAACATAGATCGAAACGTCCTTGATCATCACTACTTAGCACTCACTTCACATCTCTCATCCATCCTCTTTTTACTCAAAAGTAGCCATTTTCTCCATTGATTTGAACGGCCCCGTCTAGCTCCTCTCTTATCTCCCCTTCGTGCTGATTTAAATAGCCAGGACAAGTGGGTGTTTTGTCAAGATTTTTAAGACACTGTTGGGAGTTTTTTTAGCTCACTAGCCAGATGACAGAGGCTGCAATACCAGGATG
The DNA here is from genome assembly GCA_016801145.1 of Umbra pygmaea. Lineage (NCBI taxonomy): Eukaryota > Metazoa > Chordata > Actinopteri > Esociformes > Umbridae > Umbra > Umbra pygmaea. Next base: position 17,957 of record JACXGM010004897.1, read on the forward strand.
TCAGGAGAGAGGGGATCGGAGGTAGAGAGAGAGGAGGAAGAAGAGAGGGGCACTGAGAAGGGCAAACGAAAGGGAAATATTTAGAATTGGATTCCATTTCTGGTTCTATGATGTGTGCCGTACGCTCGGCACTGGCTTAGGCTATTCAGTAGTTTCCTAGCCTATCCACTCTATTCCCTATATAGTGTACTACTTTCACCAGGGCCCATTGCACTGGAGCCACCGTGCTATGTTGTTCTGAACATGGCCTGCCACAAAGAGCCCTGACTATGTCCTTGACATATAAGTGTCGATCTTAGCCTGAGGCTGTGAAATAAGCAGTCATTTGATATGTATCCTTAAACTTCCTCTGCTTAGATGTCTGACCAGATCGGTCAAAGCAGTAGATACCACATGTCGTCACCTGGAATGAGCCAAGGACATGTAATCACATGAGTTGTGTTCATGAGCACTATTTGCAGTGGACGAATCTCACTACTGTGTGTTCAGTACCTACTGTATCTCCAATCTCCATGGCAGGAGGTCATTAAGTATAATCAGTGAGAATCACTCTGTTATCAGGCAAAATGTTCCTTCACCAGATTTAACAGTGTTTACTGTATGTATAATGTCCTTACACCAGATTCAACAGTGCTTTACTGCATGTATAATGTCCTAATACCAGATTCAACAGTTTAACAGTATGTATATTGTTATTACACCAGATTAAATAGTGTTTACCTGTATATATTGTCCTTACACCAGATTCAACAGTGTTTAACTGTATGTATAATGTCCTAATACCAGATTCAAGAGTTTAACAGTATGCATAATGTTCTTACACCAGATTCAACAGTGATTAACTGTTAGTATGACGTTCCAGATAACTTTGTGGTGGACCATAGCTCCTGTGTCAGAGCCTGTCCTAGCAACAAGATGGAGGTGGAACAGAAAGGCATCAAGATGTGCATCGCCTGCACTGATATCTGTCCTAAAGGTATCCTACTGTCATCCTCATTCACTGGGAATCAAACTGTTTGTCTGGTCGACAAGGTGTCATGTTTATGTTGAGTCAATGGTTGTCTATTACCATGTCTTGCCGACAGCACTTCTCCAGCCACCAATTGTATTTTACAGATTCGAAGGTTATTATCGGATCACCTTACTTTAAAACATGGTTGGACGTTTGACCTATGAATTTTCTTTTTCTTTGTCTGATGTTTCAGCCTGTGATGGTATAGGTACAGCCAGTCTTCTGACAGCCCAGACGGTGGATTCAAGCAACATAGACAAGTTCATCAACTGTACCAAGATCAATGGAAACCTGGTCTTCCTCATCACTGGCATCAAAGGGTGAGAGGAGAACATACACCCACACAGGCTTCTGCACAACATGGTTGGGTCCACTGAGCTAACTCTTAAGTTCACATTCACTAATTACATCTATTTCCAATGACTTGATTCACATTTTTATTAGCATTTTTAAATGTCATGGGGAGACATACACAGGATAATCTTGAACTATTGTCACTTGTCATGACACAAGAGCCTTGGCCATTGAAACAGATTAATCTTGTCACCAGGCGGTTGAACACAGTGCATAACAATTCAAAGTTAGTGACTATAATTCTGAGTGGCCTAACTGAGACAAACATTGGGCACTTTTGTAACATTACAAATCAAAATACTAGGAGGAATGGATTGAAATTGAGCTCTGTTTCTGACATTTTACTAACGTAGCCTGAGCCAGCCACTACATAAGAAAAGGTTACGCTAACTAGCTAATAGCCTACAAAACTAAATGTAATGTTCTTTCAGTTACCTAGCTAGCTCCTGTATTAATACAACTTTGTACAACTTTTAAAGACGCACGAACTGCCTTGTTCTGCAGTATCTATTGAGGTTTCATAGCTGTGTGCTGTAGACTATTCTGTCCCACAACAATGATAGCAATTGTTGTTTAGGTGGACAAGAGAGATTTGGGAAGCAGTTGTGGGAGATGATTGGTTGGTAGGACTAAGCTGATGGGAGATGATTGGTTGGTAGGACTAAGCTTATGGGAGATGATTGGTTGGAAGGTCTAAGCTTATGGGAGATGATTGGTTGGTAGGACTAAGCTGAGTAAGCAAATACACATCACTGTTGGCTGATAAAGGCCAAGTTTCATTGACTCTTAATTTGACTTTCTGTTAATTTGGTCAGAAGTGTCAGGGAATGACATAATAATCTATTACTTCAAGTTCTAAGTGTATTTAATGGACTTTACTAACTGCTTCCTACACATATCTACATTAGTTATCAGTTTATTTAGCAGCTTAGCTGTCTACATCTATCTTTAACAGGTATCTACTGTAGTTAGCAGCAATCTCTTTAACAGCTATATAGTTCATATCTTTCTACTTTTCAGCTACCTGGTTAAACATAAGTCTAGTTAACCGCAATCTACTTGAAATCTCTTTACATTCTGGCAGTCTGTATACCAACAATGTAGTTAACAGCTATTTAGAGGAAACAACAGCCTATTTGGAATAATGTCCATTGTAATTACTTAAAATCAAGAAATAACCAGAAAATGTAGTGGGCAAAATAAGTGAACTGAAATGAAACTGACCTTAATCATGTTACCCAGGTGAATGTGTGACTCCCTGAAGTACTTAGTAATAACAGCACATACTGTATAATGGCTTCAGTGCCCAAGAGTACATACTAACTCAAGAGTACACACTAACTCACAGTATTTAGATTGTTAGTAATCAATGTCCATTATTATTCCACCTGCAATCTAGGCTTGTGTTAGCCATTTTAAAAGCTGTTGCTAGTTGTGTACAGTATACACTGTGTGTGTGTGTGTGTGTGTGTGTGTGTGTGTGTGTGTGTGTGTGTGTGTGTGTGTGTGTGTGTGTGTGTGTGTGTGTGTGTGTGTGTGTGTGTGTGTGTGTGTGTGTGTGTGTGTGTGTGTGTGTGTGTGTGTGTGTGTGTGTGTGTGTGTGTGTGTGTGTGTGTGTGTGCGCATTGCCCGAGGCATTGAATCCTGTTTAGCTATTCCTCTAGGCAGAGGAACAAAGCTCACCTCACTGCAAAATGGAATGATGTGACAGCTTTCGGAGTCTGTTCTTCATATTATGTCTTTCAATCTGTTTACTGTCTGGCTTAATTCCCCTTACTCTGTTTCTCTTCCCCCACCCTCTTCCTTTCCTCTACCTCTCCGTCCGTCTCACCTCTCACCCCTCTGTCTCATTCTTTGTGTCCTCCTCATTCTTAAATCTCTGTCTCACCCTCCTCTCAACACACAGAGATGTCTACCACAACATTAAAGCATTGGATCCAGAAAAGCTTAGTGTGTTCCGGACTGTCAAAGAGATCACAGGTAAGGTCCTTCAACATTGTTTGATATACGCTGCATGTAACTTCTCAAACAGGTATGTCAATTAAGTACTGTAAATCAGTCAGTGAAGAACAGGCACACCCCTAAGGGGTGGCAAGGGGGGACCACGGCCACCCGGATGCAATCGCTAGCTCCCCCACTGGCCCCACTTAATAAACAGGCCAAGTCTCTTTTACAGCTGAGTCCTGTATTACAACAATAAAAATTAAAAATAGAAATATAAAATAGTATATTTAAGAAAAATAACCACCACAACAAAATTATTAATTATCAAAGATTTAAACTGTCTATTTGAAGATCAATGAATTGCCTAACACATATATACAGATACAGTACATTAAACATTAAAACAGGATTGATGTAAAACTTAAAATGGTAACTTCACAGGCATTAGTCTATGCACATCATATAATTAGTAACATTACCTGTGAAATAAGAAACCAAAGTATATCAGTATGTGATTCCTTAATTCACATATTGACATAGTTTTCAAATAGCCTACGGTCCTACAGCCGCATAATAGAATTCCTGAAATTCAGTTATGGCTTTTGGTTTGGTGTGCCATCACACTGGCCCCTTCTGGCCAGCCCTATGGAAAATGTCGAGGGGTGCCACTGGTGAAGAACACAGTGTAAATCAATCAATAACTTGTGCATGGCCTCCAGAGACCTGAACCTAAGACAGACAGACAGTCAGGCTGAATGATACCTATGAGAACAGGGAATTCTGTAGGGACCTAGATCTCCCCGGCTCACAGCTCTACATTGGGGGTGCTTTAGTGTGTTGGGGCCCCTCCTTCTACTGTCACCAACCCATCGCTAACTCATTCTGTGACAGGCAGAGCGGTGGTGAAGCTGGTGTACTCCTTCCATACAGCACCCCATGCCTGCAGTGGTGCCCAAGAATAGCATGTAGTTTTGGGACAAACCCACTGAGACAGGATCTGTCTGTAGCCCTGCATGACCCCCTAGAGCTGACAGCGCTGTGATTCCCCAAACCCGAAAATTCAACTCAGGCCTTCTCACACTCTCTCTCTCTCTCTCTCTCACACACACACACACGCCAGAAGTCACAGTGTCGGAAGCAACCATCACATGCTAAATCTTGTATTCTGCCAAGTGCTCTTTCAGGACATAGTCAATTGTTTCTATGGTCCCACTGGGGTAAGGTCAGGGCAGAGCTGTCCATGCAAATCGTTGGTGGGCCATCCACTGGATACATTTGGCATAAGTGGGTTTCCCGGTGTAGGGCTTTTACTTTAATCATCTGTGCTTTAAAACTCTTAACCCCTTAGTCTGGTGCCTGTGATCCTCTTCCCTGTCAGGCAATACTGGGTAATTTGCTTTTCGCATGGATGCACCAGTAATGTGGCACTCAGTGAACCTCACACCCACTCCACGGTACTGTAGGAGCTCCAGCCAGCTCCTCTCCTCACTTTATCCATCCAGCAGCCATTTACTGCCCACAACCCAGCAAGTGTAGAATTAGAACCCACTACGAGCCCAGAACTCTCGGTATAGTACCAGCCAATCACCACTGTATGCTAGGTGGCCAGAATACCTGTCTCAGGAAGCAGGAGCCCATTTGTACCCTAACTTATCTATTAATGAATGACTATTGCTGCTGTTAATGCTGTTAGAGAGGCAGCCTGGTACTCAGCCGACCCTCGTTAGCACCATTAGCAAGACGAAGCGACGGAGCGCCTTCCCTTCACTCTCCACTCCCACTCTCCGCCTCCCCTCTCCTGTTCTCTGCCTCTTCTCGCTCCTTCTCCTCCTCTCTTCCCCACCACCCACATCTTCTAAGAACAAGAGCGAACAGGTCAGGTTACCGAAGGGAAAACGCGAAGAGGAAGAGAGAGAGGGAGAATGATGTCGGGCGAAAAAGAGAGGTGTTTGTTTAGAAGGTTTCCCAATTGCAATTTTGACGTTAAGGCAATTGGTGTCGTCAGTCCAGCTCAATCACATCCGATGAGATCTAAACAGGCTGTGGCCCTCCTAAACGTTACTGGATCCGGAACAGAAGCAGGAGGAGCTGAGCGGCACCAATAGGAGACGACTGGAGGAGGAGGAGGAAGAGAGAGCTGGTTGCTAGTATTTCTGGATGAATTACCTGTGTGTGTTTCAAATGGCACTCTGTCACTGCTTTGGATCAGATCCATATTGCTCCCTAATAACACCGTGTGCTGTGGGGAATAGGGTCCAATTAGGTTGACAACACTATCGGCTAAAGACCCTGAGCTTCATTTCACACTCCTGGTTCTGCTTCTGATGTGATCCAGGTCTCAGTTACTATTACAAGTATCAACAGTTTAATTACTGTATCCTTTATTTTCTTCATTTAACATATTTGTATATTTATACGTACTTTTATAGTTATACATACAGTCGTATGCAAAGGTTTAAGCACCCGTGACAATTTCCATGATTTTCACTTATAAATAATTGGGTGTTTGAATCAGCAATTTCATTTTGATCTATTAAATAACTGAAATACACAGTAATATTTCAGTAGTGAAGTTATGTTTATTGGATGAACAGAAAATGTGCAATATGCTTCAAAATGAAATTAGACAGGTGCATAAATTTGGGCACCCATATTTAGTTGAGCCTACTTATATAACAGCCTCTAGATACTTATAGCCTGTAATGAGTGTCTTGATTCTGGATGAAGGTATTTTGGACCATTCCTCCTTGCTTAACATCTCCAGTTCAGTTAGGTTTGATGATTGCTGAGCATGGACAGCCCGCTTCAAATCACACCAGAGATTTTTAATGATATTCAGGTCTGGGGACTGGCCATTATTATTCTCAAGTATTTGCTGATAGTGAGTGGAATCCATGCAACCCTCAACGTTAACAAGATTCCCAGAACCGGCACTGGCCACACAGCCCCACAGCATGATGGAACCTCCACCAAATGTTAGTGTGGGTAGCAAGTGTTTGTCTTGGAATGCTGTGTTCTTTTGCCGCCATGTATAACGCCCCTTGTTATGACCAAATATCTTCATCCTTGTTTCATCAGTCCCCAGCACCTTCTTTTAAAATGATGCTGGGTATGATGTGAGTTTGCATACCTCAAGCGAGTCTGTTTGTGGCTTGTGCCTTTGTCTCTCCAATATTTTACTTGGCCTGTCACTTCTGGCCTTAACAAGAACCGTGCCTGTGGTCTTCCATTTCCTCACTATATTCATCACATTGGACACTGACAGCTTAAATCTCTGCGATTGCTTTTTGTAGCCTTCCCCTAAACCATAATGTTGAAAAATCTTTGTTTTTAGGTCATTAGAGAGTTGTTTTGAGGCCCCCATGTTGCCACTCTTCAGATGAGAGTCAAAGAGAACAATAACTTGCAATTGGCCACCTTAAATAACTTTTCTCATGATTAGATGCACCTGTCTATGAAGTTCAAGGCTTAATGAGCTCACCAAACCAATTGTGTGTTCCAATTAATCAGTGCTAGTTAGTTACAGGTATTCAAGTCAACAAAATCACAAGGGTGCCCAAATGTATGAACCTGTCTAATTTTGTTTTGATGCATATTGCACATTTTCTGTTAATCCAATGAACCTCATTTCACTACTGAAATATTACTGTGTGAGTTATTTGATCAAAAGTTCAAAATGATATTGCTGATCCAAATACCCAATTATTTATAAATGAAAATCATGGAAATTGTCAGGGGTGCCTAAACCTTTTCATACAACTGTATTTTATGTTATTGAGGTTCAATCTATAATTCGATAATATCATGAAAATTGGTTACAGAATTCATCAGTGTCCCCACTCTGATAAAACATTGACCCACCACATACAGCAGGTTAACTGACCTCATCCAAAATGGGACGCTCTTCTCTTCTCTAGCTAACACGTACACCATGGGCCCAGTGAACGGTAGTGCACTGTGAAGTGCAAGGGTTCCATTGGAGATACAGCTACTAGCTCAGCAAGCACAGTTGAAGGTTTTCTCGTTCTTTTCACCAAGGCCTAAACAAGGTTCACTTCAAAACTCTCTCGTCATCAATACAGGGATGCATTCAACAGGGGGAGGAGAAAATGTTGATATTAACTACGGTACATGGCTTTCATTAGACGACACGCTGCCCCTCATGTCTTTAAAAAACTAATTGAAAGCCAATCAAAATGTCACTTATGGCACTATTATGACATGTGTCCTTGGTAATATGCTGCTGTCTGGAGGTTGCAATGTTAAAGTCTTTTGGGTATTTTCTGTTATTGTTGGTCCTTATATAACTCCCCGCCTTTTCTCCTCCTCTCCGTTTACCTCCTCACAATCTCCTCTACTAACTTCCCACTCTTTCTCATCTCTCCAATCTGTTTGTGCTCTACTAGCTGGAATGAGATTGAGCCCCCCTAAACTTTAAATATTTAAATTTGATTAATCCATTATTCAAGTTTCTAAATGATCCATGGCTATTCATTCAACCTGCTAAATGATTTAACGGCAAGAGAAAGATAAAGGAAATGCTGATTCTGTTCATATAGTGCCTTGCATAAGTGTTCACCCCCTTGGATATTTTCACATTTTCACACAACATACCAAACATTTTGAAAAGACATTTGTTGGAAACATAAGTGAACACCCCCCTGGCTATGAAACCCCTAAGTAACCTCTGGTGCATCCAATTGCCCTCAGAACTCATATAATTAGGTGAATGTCATCTACATGTGTGCAATTAAAGAGCTAAAAATAAATAAATTTGTTTCTGGAAGGCTCCAGAGTTTGTTGTGGAGAGCATGTGTAAACAAAAAGCATCATGAAGACTAAGGAGATATCAAAACAAATCCAGGATAAAGTCTGATGAGACCAAAAAATGATTTGCCTTAGCGTGAAACGCTATAAGAGTACAAAGCTCATCACACTGAGATCACCATCCCCACAGTGAAGCATGGTGGTGGCAGCATCCTGTTGTGAGGATGCTTGTCATCAGCAGGGACTGGGAAACTGGTCAAGATTGAGGGCAAGATAGATGGAGCCAAATACAGGGACATTTTAGAGGAAAACATGTTCTAGCGGGATAATCACCTAAACACACAGCCAAAGCTACACTCGAGTGGTTTTTAAACCAAGAACCTTAATGTCATTTTACCTTCAGTATACTCCATATTGCCAACCTGGCGCGCAACAATGTGAGGTCATGGGAGTGCCGTAACTATTTATACTTGTGTGTAGTGCTCGCGACTCTAGTTCCAGTCTTCTGAATAGAGGTGTCACAACTGAGGAAAGGCTATAGACTTTGCTATTTCTATGGACTGGAAGAAGAAGAAAAAGGTAAAAGATGGCAGAACTGGCAGCAGCATTGACATTAATGTCAACAGTGGCTAAGATGATCTTAACTGTGTTGTTATGAACCATTTACTGTTTCAGATTTAGAATATCTGCAAGAACATTGCTGTTAACCAATGGTCTCATATAACCTGACAAAGCTTGAGCATTTTTGCAAGGAAGTATAGACTAAAATTGCAGGGTCAAGATGGTAGAGACTTTCCCCAAATAACTCACAGCTATTACTGCAACCAAAGGACTGCAACTCAATGAGGTGAATTGACTCGGGGTGTGAATTACTTTTGTAACCAACAAATGTCTGATTTTTATTTTAATCAAACTTTTGTGTGACAATGAACAATATTTTGCACCTACAAAGTTTTTGATATGTTGTGTAAAGAAATGGTATAAATCTCAATACAATTCTACTTCATTCCAGAAGTAGAATTTTTTTATCATCTGCCCCTTTACATGTGTTACATGAATTGTGTTCGCTGTATGTCTTTGATGTGATTGGATGTGTCCATGCACTGTTTGTGTTTCATGTCATTGGTTGTGTTACTTTATGTCTGTGATTGGTTGTCCATTTAGGTTTCCTGAACGTCCAGTCATGGCCAGAGAACATGACAGACCTTAGTGTCTTTTCCAGTCTGGCAACCATAGGAGGCAGATCTCTCTACAGGTAAGAGTAGTTAATATAGTACATTATTACAGTGCAATTCTGCAGTACATTACTACAGCAAATTGCTACAGTACATTTTTGCTTTACATTACTACTGTATATTACACCACATACTACTATTAGCCAGTGTTGAGGCAGTAATATATTACTTAGTATATTCTTCCCTTATTTTTCTACTTAGTAATATATTACTGCCCCAACACTTCTATTAGCTACCAATTACCTCAGTACATTACTACAGCACATTATAACAGTACATTAATTCAGTACATAATAACAGTACATTACTACAGCACATAATAACAGTACATTACTACAGCACATTATAACAGTACATTACTATCGCATATGTCTTCATTTTGCCAGATTTGCCAATAGTTACTATTTAGTACTATACCAGATTTTAACTTCTCACAAGTATTCTGTATTAATACACACACAGACATGAACATACACAAGCATCTGTCAAGTGAAAATACATCCCATCAACCTCAGTATGCCTAGACATTCATTAGGAAAGATGCTGTTCAAGATATTACTGCAATTACTGTCATTATCCACTATTAACATTTGGATTACACTTATCAGCACATGTTAGCAAGCAGAACGAGGGGTGTGTGATACATGACATGTTGACATAAGTTGCCGTAAGCACGCTCACAAACAGGTACATCATCAAACACACACACACACACACACACACACACACACACACACATAGCTCTCTTGTGGTGCCAGTGTCCAGGCTTCCTATCGTAGAAGCAGCAAAGGCTTGTGCAGCTGTCAGTACCTCAGCATACACATACTCTATAGTCATCCACTGAGAGGAACACGTCTATGGCACAAATGACTACCTACCAGCCAGCCTGCCAATGCAGGCCTGGAACACGTTGTTTGACAGCGTTGCTGCATAATGGCAGAGGGCAGGTGGTGGAAAAGGGAGATGTGGGAGTGCAGCCTGACTTGACCTGCGTTCCACAGTGGTTCATCACTAAGTGGAGGTCTGTGTTGTTTCTAGTCTGAGTGCCAGTGTTCACCCGCTCTCTCCGAGGCTCGTCTGGTATGTGAAGACCATTTCAGAGGCAGACGATGAGCCCAAGACAGCCTTTGGTGAACTGCATGTAGGAGTATACGCTGTACACATCACACAGATTAAAGACGCTGTCAGAAACCGCTGTTTTGCATTAAGTGATTTGAGCACATCTATGAGTGTCTAGCTTTGTAAAGGTTTAGAGTGCAGCGTGAGTTGGCATGCTAACATTTTCCTTTCAGGGATAACATCAGTTGTCTTTAACTTGAAATTCATCCCTCTTTTTATCTAATCTGTTCTTTGTATTCCCTCTCTGACCATTTTCCCGTACTCCCTTCATCTCTACCTTGATGTGTCTGTTCTTCTGTCTCCCTGCGGCCTGTCTGTCTGTCTGTCTGTCTGACTCCCCTGGGATTCCTCTCTTTTTCCCAAACCTTGTTTTCTCCTCAACTCCCTCTTCCCCTGACCACCATCCTTGTTCCCTGTGCCTCCAGTGGGATCTCTCTCTTGGTCATCAGACAGCAGTGGATCTCATCCCTCCGGCTCCAGTCGTTGAAGGAGATCAGCGCTGGTAATGTGTACATCACTAACAACAGCCATCTGTGTTACTACAACACTGTCAACTGGACCAGCCTATTCAGAGCCAACAACCAGAAGATTCTCATACGAAACAACCGAGATCCCAAAGAGTGTAGTGAGTCACACACACACAAAAACACACAATTTACACCACCAAAAGTACAGTATTTGTAGACAAGGGTGTGCCGGCATGGTTTATTCAGCATCTAAAATACAATATAAAAACTGTGTGTGTGTGTGTGTGTGTGTGTGTGTGTGTGTCTGCATGTTTGTGCATAACCCCATGAATAGTTAAAGGTTTGCTACTCCCTCAGCCGCTGCTTTAAGTTTTGACTTTTTATTATTTGCATACACGTTTTAGCATATGTTGTTTTCGGTGGTGTGCTTCTGTGTTCCTAAAGCAGGCAGTTAAATTCTAATAAAAAACAAGAAAGACACTGGTATGTACAAATGTACTAATACAATCAAAAATATTAAATCATTAAAACAAGTGACCTATGTGTTTCCTATGCACTAAGGTTTCAATGTGGGCTGTGCTGACTGCTTTTTGAAATGAAGGAGAACAGATAGAGTAGACAGAAGCTTCCGGAAGCATTTGCACAACCTACTCACTGTAATTACTATAGGGTGCCTGCCAAATGGCATACTATTTCTTATATAGTGTGCTACTTATCTAGTTCTTCAGTTTAACCCCAAAAAAACATAAACGACAAGACTTGAGGTGTTCATCTTTGATTTAATCATGTCTTTTTGCCAACCCTGTGTTTCTAAGAAGTAGGATGTTTGCAAGAGTAATGGGTTATGTCTCCCTGTAATGTCCGGTTGTTGGAGGCATGCTCTCGGCCATGGTTGCTTGGCTCATTCGACAGTCCCCTCCGGCATCTCCGTTTCCCTGGAGACAGACCGGGCTGAGTCATCAGCATCAATAGCCCAAACTGTTTTGTTTTTGTACCAGGGTCAGAAGCTTTGATTCGGGGATCTTTGTGAATCTACTGTGTGCTTTACAAACACCATCACTCCTCTGATTCTCTCTCGCTTTTCCTCTCTCTCACGTGACCACGATGCCCACTCCATCTGTAGCTCTCTGCCCCCCCCCTCCACTAACATTGTGTACTGTATCCCAACCCTGCTCTACAGACCCCATTGTTCCTGCCCTGGGAACCTATGGTTCTAAAGCACAGTGAAGCCCTGGATCAAGAGCAAAGATTAATTTCTCTTCGATAACTTTAATACTCTGCTTTTTCTATAATTTTTCTCTCTGTTTGTTCCTTTCATCCCCTCTATTTGCCCCCCAATCCCCCCAATCCCCACTTCCTCTCATTTTAAAATGTTTTAAGCATTCTGGACATGACAACAAAACCTAAAATGCCCCTTGGCTTACATCTGTCCTGAGCTTCAAAGTAAGAGTGGAATGTAGTTTTGTCAGCTCTGTCTCCAGTGTCCCAAAAATACACGTGTGGTCTCCTCATGCTGTCGTGCTGGAGAGGGGAGCCAGTGGCTGAGTGAAACAGAGCTGAAATAGGCCAGGTCAGGATGCTGCTCTGGGCCTGCTAGACAGCGCATCCTGCCCTGGGGTCCCATAGTCACTCACTGCAGTGTATTACCTGGTCAGTAGTGGCGCACTGTAACTGCTAACTGGTGCTACTACTCAGCAGTATATCATCCCTCCAGTCACATACATAGAGACAGGTCCTGTACCCACCCATTTTTGGACAGCTTGTCCTTGCCTTTGTCCCCCTGAACAGTATTTTTGATACCATGTTAGCCTTTTTGAATCAACTGTTCAGATTCTTCTAACAAATGTTCGGATTATTATTCCAATTGTGTGCAAAACATTATGTTCAATCCCTTTCTTCTTTATATTTTTTTTCTTACAATTTCTACTTGCAATGTAGTGAATTGTTTTAACATTACGCAGACTTGGATCAATCAAGAAATATCACTCTATTTTAGGACTCATCGGGGCAATATAATGAATGTATTCGGACAGTTCATGCTGTGAACAAAGCAAACATCTTGCATGTTTTTTTCTGTCTCTCAGACGTGTTTACTATGCGAATAAGATAACATGACAAATACCTATGCACATTTCATCACCTGGCTTTTAGTCGATGTCGGAAGATAATCATTTTGCTCATATGGAAAGAACAACAATGTAGTCTAGGGGGAATGCACATGAATGCGGGCCTCAGAGTTTAACTTTATCCATATTGCTGTACGGTTGCAGATGCAGATAGGCTATTAGGAATAAAAATGTCAATGTAAATCACGGAATATGAAAAAAAGAAAAGATTTTATAGGCCCCTGAGGTGAGTTGCGTAACTCTATAAAAGAAGCATCAGCGGCAACTTTTTATGCCACGGACCAGCAGGCATTCCTCCACGAACTGGCCGTTGTCCATGGAACGGGGTCTGAGAAACGCTGAAGTAGATGATTTGTGTCGTTTGTTGTCAAAAGTTAGCTTCTACGTCCAGGTGTTATTGAAACTATTTCAGACCCTTTTAACATTTTACTCAGCATTATTTTTAATGAGAAAACAGCTACAGTACAGCTGCTTCCACATTTCCGCTCCACAATGGGGGTCCTCTAATGACCTGTCTGCCTGCCTGCCTGCCTGCCTGCCTGTCTGTCTGTCTGTCTGTCTGTCTGTCTGTCTGTCTGTCTGTCTGTCTGTCTGTCTGTCTGTCTGTCTGTCTGTCTGTCTGTCTCTGTCTGTCTGTCTGTCTGTCTGTCTGTCTGTCTGTCTGCCCCAGCACTACTGACAAATAGGGTAACAAAGATCTGCTATATTTAAAACAAAATCCAGAAATCCTGTTTAGCTTTCCAGGTGATTCCCTGCTGATTTCATTCACACACTCCTAACAACATATATTTCAGATAAACTGTATCCACATGTCTCTTACTTCAAACACAGGGTTAATGAGATGACATGAGTGGTAGGTCTGGCTGGTATGACCTACTCCAACACAGGGATAATGAGATGACATGAGTGGTAGGTCTGGCTGGTATGACCTACTCCAACACAGGGTTAATGAGATGACATGAGTGGTAGGTCTGGCTGGTATGACCTACTCCAACACAGGGATAATGAGATGACATGAGTGGTAGGTCTGGCTGGTATATGCTAATGTATTTTTCATTTCTCAGCTGCTGAGCGAATGGTTTGTGACCCTTTGTGTTCGGACACTGGCTGCTGGGGGCCGGGGCCAGACCAGTGCCTTTTCTGTCGCTTCTTCAGCAGGGGACGCGTCTGTGTGGACACATGCAACCTCTACGAAGGGTGAGACAACAGAATAACACAATGACAACAGTGACAACGCAATGACAACAAAGCACAAGACAACACAACGACAACTCAATGACATCATGATGACGATGCAATGACAACACAATGACAACACAGTGACAACACAACACAAAACAATGACAACAAAACGACAACACAACAACAACACAATGGCAACACAGTGAAAACACAATGACAACAAAGCACCAGACAACATAATGACATCATGATGACAACGCAATGAAAACACAGTGACCACGCAAAGACAACACAATGACAACACAGCGACAACACAATGACAACAAAGCACAAGACAACCCAACAACAACGCAATGACAACACAATGACATCACAGTGACAACACAACACAACAACAACAACACAACGGCAACACTGTGACAACACAATGACAACAAAGCACAAGACAACACAATGACAACATAATGACATCATGATGACAATGCAATGAAAACACAGTGACAACGCAATGACAACACAATGACAACAATGCACAAGACAACACAACGACCACTTAATGACATCATGATGACAACGCAATGACAACACAATGACAACAGTGACAACACAACACAAAACAATGACAACACAACAACAACACAACAACAACACAACGGCAACACAGTGACAACACAATGACAACACAGTGACAACACAGTGACAACACAAGACAATCACAACACAACAACAACACAATGACAACACAGTTAGAACACAGTTACAACACAGTGGCAACACAAAGACAACCCAATGACAACACAAAGACAACCCAAAAACAACACAGTGGCAACGCAACACCAACGTAATGACAACGCAATGACAATGCAATGACAACACAGTGACAACAAAATGACAATTCAAAGAAAACACAGTGACTACACAATGACAAAACAAATACGCAAAGACAATTAAGGTCTCAGTTGAATCAAAGTGGTGGTAATTTAATGAAATAACATTTCCTATTTCTTTCACGCATAGCTATATGCAATTGGTTTCAAAAACTCAAGGAATAGTGATTTCCCACCCCTAGAGAGTGTACAATGCAACTACAGTCTGTCTACAACTACAGTCTAGTGAGTGTATGTTAGTTTTTAGAGTTCTGTAACTCCAGTTCTATGAGTGGAGCGGAGACCAATGAGCTGACAACACTACCCCTATATAAATGGGGTCAGCCCACTATTACATTCTCCCGATAAATCTGAAGCCGACTATCAAAACAGTGAATCAGGGTAAAAGCCCTATGGGGCTCCGCTCCACTCATAGAACTGGAGTTACAGAACTCCGGTAACTAACGCTCTATATCGTGGAGCTCCGCCCCATAAGGAAGCTCTGCTCCTAGTGGTTAAGAGCTATGCACCATCAAAAAATGTTCCTTCTAATAACTCTAATATTTCCTGAAAACCTTTGCAAAACAAATCCAGAAAAAACAAAAGAGTAACCCAGGCCAGTACCTAAGAACTGTGAAAAAATGGAGTGAAACGTATCTAAGGATGAACACATCCAATCCATAAGTTCTACACATGCTCTCCTACGGATAGTCACACCCTGTGCTCCACCCCGAGATTCACACTGCAACCGAAGGAGATAAGAGGGGCAACAGAGAGCAAGCACTGGAGATACCACCAAAATAGAGCCGCAACCCCTCTCTCCTAATTCATCGGTTTTCCGCCTCAAGGACACCGGAGTGAAAAACCGAATGACCAAAGTCATTGGGGGAGACATCTGTTAAGTAAAACTTAATAAATGGAGATGGTGATGCCCAAGAGGCTGCCTCAGAAATCTCCTCCTCCCCCACACCTCCACGAAGGGTAGCAGAAGCAGCAACACCCCGTGTGGAGTGGGCTCTCTCCTTTCAGGGCTGGCAGGCCCATAGTGACATAGGTCAGGTCAATGGCTTCACACAGCCAACGGGCCAGTCGACCCTTAGACAAAGGGCAACCCGCCCTCACAGATCCATGGCACACAAACCATTGCTGTGAGGATCTAAGAGAAAAAGTTCTGGTCACATAGAGAGACAGGGCCCTAACTGGGCACAGGCAATGTAATCTCTCCTCTGCCTTGCTCCGAAAAGGAGGGGATGGAGAAAGCCCTCAGATCCAAAATCCTAGACCTATAGAAATTCTTAATGATTTTAGGAAAAAAGGCTGCGTTTGGTCTCAGCACTGTTCTGCTATTATCACCCTTGATAATGCAGCAGCCAGGATGGACTGACAGTGCGCAAAACTCACTCACTTACTTAGCAGAAGCAGAGCGATAAGAAGTGTTGTCTTATGTACAGTAATCTCAAAGAGAGCTGTGCCAGAGGTTCAAAAGGAAGTTTCTGTAATGTCTCCAGGACCACAGACAGGTCCCATTTCGGAAGTGAGTGGGACGTAGACGATGCGCTCCTTAGAAAGTGCGAGACCAGGGGATGGGCGAAAACAGAAGAGTTCCCCATCCCATCATGGCAGATATCACTGAGGTGTAAACCTTTATGGTTCCGGCCAATTTCCCCTACTCCAACAGCTGTTGGAGAAAACACAGGACTGTATTAACATCACAGCCCTGGGGTTCTGCATTACACAATGCAAACCAGCTCTCAAAGAGCTTCCATCTACACATGTAATTCCTCGCCGTAGAGTCACCGCACACGCGTTTAATGACATTCACAGGCAGGCTGCTATGTCACAGTCTCTCCCATTCAAGGCCGAAAGCCCAGAGTGGTTGGGTCAGGATGGGGGGGGAGAACAACATCCCTCTAATCTGGACCAATGCGTCTGGGAGAAAGGGGATGCGCCAGGTTGGTGCACACAACATCCCCATAATTTCCAGGAACCAGGCCGCCACGGGACTCTCGTGCCACCAGGATCAATGACATTTTCTTCTGATGCACTCTCAGTATCAGATGCAGGAGGCACCACACCGGAGGTAAAGAGTAAAGTCTGATGGTCTCAGAGAGAACCAGAGCGGGCACTGTGCATTTTCTCTTGAGACGAACAGGTCCACCTGCACTCTGCCAAACCTGTTCCAGACCATCTCCATCTGGTCTGGGTGCAGAGAGCACTCATCCACCCAAGGGCCCCCCCTCCACATTAGGTCAGCGCCCACATTCAACCTTCTGGGATTATGGGACACATGAGAGACTGAACATGGTTCTGCGCCCAACCCCGCAGATTGACCGGCAGTTTGCATGGCAGGGGACTCTACCCCTCCTTGGCGATTTATTTAGGACACGGTCGTACAATTGTCTGACCAGACGCTCATGTCGCGGTCCCTGACCAGTGACATAAAGGAGCGCAGAACCAGTAACACTGCTGTGATCTTCAGACAGTTTATGTGTTTCGTGTGAGGGGGCCATGTCCCGCCCACCGACCTGTCCAGGCACGTCCCCCGCATCCTGACAGTGAGGTGTCAGTGTAGAAGGATAGGTGAGACTCTGGAAACTGTAGGACGACGGATGGGGTGAAGAAAAAGGGAGAGTGTAATAGTGGGCTGACCCCGTTTAAAAAGGGGTAGCGTTGTCACCCCATTGGCCGGTACGGTGACGGATATGCAAATTGTTTCAGGTGCATCCTGCAGGGCAGGAAGGGATAAACCACTAGGAGCAGAGCTCCCCTATGGGGCGGAGCTCCACGACATAAAACAACACCACTACAGTACAGGTCCTTCTCAAGAAATTAGCATATTGTGATAAAAATGTAATGATAAAAATTTAACTTTCATATATTTTAGATTCATTGCACACCAACTGAAATATTTCAGGTCATTTATTGTTTTAATACTGATGATTTTTGCATACAGCTCATGAAAACCCTAAATTCCTATCTCAAAGAATTAGCATATCATGAAAATGGTCTCTAATCGAGCTATTAACCTAATCATCTGAATCAACTAATTAACTCTAAACACCTGCAAAAGATTCCTGAGGCTTTTGAAAACTCCTAGCCTGTTTCATTACTCAAAACCGCAATCATGGGTAAGACCGCCGACCTGACTGCTGTCCAGAAGTCCATCATTGACACCCTCAAGCAAGAGGGTAAGACACAGAAAGAAATTTCTGAACAAATAGGCTGTTCCCAGAGTGCTGTATCCAGGCACCTCAGTGGGAAGTCTGTGGGAAGGAAAAAAAGTGGCAAAAAACGCTGCACAACGACAAGAGGTGACCGGAGCCTGAGGAAGATTGTGGAGAAGGACCGATTACAGACCTTGGATGACCTGCAGAAGCAGTGGACTGAGTCTGGAGTACAAACATCCAGAGCCACCGTGCACAGGCGTGTGCAGGAAATGGGCTACAGGTGCCGCATTCCCCAGGTCAAGCCACTTTTGAACCAGAAACAGTGGCAGAAGCGCCTGACCTGGGCTACAGAGAAGCAGCACAACAAAACAACAACAAATTTTGCATGTCATTCGGAAATCAAG
>JACXGM010004898.1:6795-26802 GCA_016801145.1 Umbra pygmaea
ATATATATATATATATATATATATATATATATATATATATATATATATATATATATATATATATATATATATATATATATATATATATATATATAGTGTTTCCACATTAAGATGTTTGGCAATAACTTTTTTTCAGGATTGAAAATATCATGTTGTTCCAAGTTGCCAACACAATTTTGCATAATTATCGGCCATTGGGGATCCCATAGCAGTACCCTTTACCTGAATAAAAAATTCATTTTGAAACATTTGTGTGTGAGAGCTAACTCAGCTAGTATTTCATTACGAGGGTCGTTCAGCAGCATCACGTTGTCCAAGAAAATCTGACAGGACTTTAACACCACCCCCATGTGGAAAGTTAGTGTACAAAGACTCTACATCAAAAGTGAATAATATAAAGTTGTCAGGGAGGGGATCTAAAGATAGTGATAATTTTGATCATGCTCTTGGTGTCCTTAACAAAGGGAGCTGCTCAGCTCGTGGTCTAATAAACGAATCAAGAAAGGTAGATCACGGGCCAGTTACTGCGTCGATACCCACTGCAATCTGTCGTCCAGGTGGTTTGGTAACATTTTTAGGGATAGAAGGCAGAGATGCTCACAAGTTTTTAACCTCTTAAGGATCGCCCCCGATTGTCAAATTCTGCCTAAAAAAAACAAACCCAAAGTTAACCTCTTGTAGCACTGAACCTGAAGCAAGTACATACATATGGTTGATGTTTTTTAAAAGGAAAACCTTTGAATTTTTTGGATGTACACTGAATATGGCACAAGATGAAATGCATCATTTTCTAGAGTCCAAGTCAAGTCTCAAGTCTTTGAGCTAGAAGTCAGAGTCAAGTCTCAAGTCTCTTGTGGTTATAATGAGTGTTGTATCACCTGCTGCATTCCATCCAGAACACTACATCGTTATATATAAGGAATTCAAAGCATGTAGTATGTTATTATGGCTCCTTTATCTATTAGAGTACAGTATCAGCTTTGATTAGTTTGGAATATAATCTGTGTAAGCAAGGTATTTAATATGACAAAAACACCAGGAATGCTTTACTTTATAAAGTTAATAACTGTAATAGCTAGAGCTGTAACAATACACCAAACTCACAATTTGGTTCGTATCATGATTTTTGACCCACGATTCGATACAAACCTCAATTCCTTTTTGGAGGGGTTAGAGAAAAAAATGATATTTTTAGCAAATAACATTTAAAAAACCAGTATAACCTGACCAAAGGACAATTTTAACTATGCAAATTATTAACAATAAACCTAAGTAAAATAAATGAATAGCCAAAGCTATAACACTTACGTTGTCTTTGTAACAAAATACTGTTAAAAGACAAACGGAACTAAACTCCATTGTGGAGATGATTCGGGCATGTTTAAAATCCGTCTTCAGTCAAGTTCTCTTACATTTACAAAGTAAATTAAATGGCTTCTGTTTCACACTCGCGACCAGCTAATTAGAAGAAACTCCACAAAGCCTGGCTGTTCAGTAGATAGAATTGTTTAAAAGTAATACATGGCTCCACACTGTCTGCGCTGCGCTAATGAAACAGAGCGAGAACGTGGATATTAACTGCTCAATGAGTGGGTCGTTATTTTCATTGCTTTGAGTACTGAGAGATGCGCAATTTAATACTGATCACAAGAAATATGTTTCAGTAAACCAAGCTGCAAGGACACAAATAAAATATCATAAACAAGACAAACAGACAAAGCTTATATAAGGTAACTAATGAACAAAGTAGCTGCGTTGCTGTGAGAAACTCATGGAGCTGCCGCACTCACCTGCTATTACTATAATCTGCTAGCAGTTTCTAACTAAATGTTGCTCAGAGAAAGCACTTACGGCTTCTTTCGACAAAATACAATTGAACAAAATAGCCTGAATGTCGCATTTCTTTGAGACCTTAGAAAACGAGATTTCAGACATTTTTAGACCTTAAATTCTGGAAAACAAAATTAAGATTATTTAAGTATTTTTAATGATCTGCAGACACGTTATTTAACTAGCTCAACTTTTGCAGGTAGGCGTCACGTGTTTGGAAAGGTAGTCAGATGACACGTAATTGGAGGAGGCTGCTTACAGGTAAAATTAAATAATTTATCCTCAACTAGTTTTGTAGTGTAGGTCTACATATTTTATAATGTTCACTTCAAATAATACTAATAGTAATTTAAAGATGTGGTTGCATTAGATCAATTCCGCGACACAGGTTTGTGGATCTGGGTGTCGCAATTTCGGTTTCATATCACATATCGTTACAACCCTAGTATAGCTGTTTATTACATATACATTACAGGTTACGCAGGGAGGGGAATAACATTCAGCTCATCAGACAATTCCTAAAAAAACATTTGTTCAAGAGTCCTACATCTTGAGTCCGAGATGAGTCTGAAGCCTTTTTATGACGAGTCTCAATTCAAGTCCGAAGTCACTGTGTGGGCGATTTATAAGTGCGACTCGAGTCAGAGTTACAAACTAGAGTCCCCATCTCTGATAGAAGGTAGGAATTTTTTGGTGTTTAATAGCCAGAAACTCATTGTTTTTACCGATTTGACCAGCATTTAGAAACTCATCTACAACACTGACGATAGTCTCCTGAAACTGGGCAGTAGGATCACTTTTTTGTCATGGACCCAGGCTTTTGTTTGTCTTGAAGTTCTTTATTCCCTTTAATTACTTCATTACATTTTCCATCGTCGTTGATGGCTAGTTGAAGAGGCATGCTTTCCTATGCAATGACATTTTCCATGTCTTGTGATTCTTTCGAATATTCGAATGATTATACACTATAAAACGACGATGTTATTACAGGCCTTAGCATCGTTACTATAGGGCTATATAGAGGAAGCTATATGCAATATGCAGGAAGCCCCATTGGTTAGCTTAGCTTAGCGGCTAACTATTTGTGTTTGCTCATACAATACACCACTAGTAAAACAGTATTCGAATGATTATATACTATAAAACGACGATGTTATTACAGGCCTTAGCATTGTTAATATAGGGCTATATAGAGGAAGCTATATGCAATATGCAGAAATAAATATAATGAAAAAACAACATAACATACCCTTTTGATGCGGCATTCGGTCTGTACAGTACAGGTGCTCCGTTGTTTCATTTGTCAAAATGGTTCATCATGTAACTCCAATGGAATCGTCAGAGTCTCAGTCAGGGAGAATATTTACAGTCCAATTTTCCTTTGCTAGTACTACCTAAGCCTCTGTGACTGAATATTTCTTGATAGAACCTGCCATGTTGAGAAATTATGTTGTAATCCGTCAAAAACCGAGAGGACTTCAACCACAATGCGCACTCGTGCGTAACTGAACAAAACAGAAAACTTACTTTGAACAGATACGCGTTTAAATATTTCCTGTTCTGATTGGTCGATTTTAACATTTGACATGTCTATGGAAAGGTCTTTCTCACCAGAATAGAGTGAAAAACACCTTAGGACGATGTGTTACTTCATTTTTTCAGTAGATGGGGAGAGAGACCTTATGTTGTGCTTTGAGCGTCGGCAGGCAGTCAAGTTCAAACCAGTGTGATTAGGTATTATGCACAGTGTATAGACACTTAAACTAATCCAGAAAGTCTATAAGGCATTGAAGTATCTTGCCAAGTGGAAATAGTTGACCAAACACCACGATTTATAATAAAAATCATACAAAATATGGAAAAGTTGTTGTATTGATTTCAAAATGTGAAAACGTTTTTGGCAATATATTGATAGACTGTTTCATGCCTGTTTGGGCTAGAACAAAAAGGCTGGCATTTTTGTGAAGGTCTGAATATTGGCTTTCGAATGCCATATGGCTTTTGTGGCTAGGTTGAGAAATGTTTGTTTATTGATTACATATACATTGCATCAGTAGTGCCGAAAATGCGGTAGTCAATTTTGTTGTTGTGAGTTTATGCAATCCATGTATCTATATTATTTGCTTTTGACAAAAACAGTTTGGATTACAGATGAGATCCTTGCCGTTCTAGCAGTATATAACATGACGGGTTTCGCGCATGTTTACAATATGTAATTAATCAATGTATGTGACGTGCGCGAAAAAGTCCCGGCGCCGGAACCCCCTGGTGATGAACAGGTTAACTGGTCAATAATAAGTGTCATTAGGTCATTAGAGCATTTGTTCAGTCTGGCACACCATCGATAACAGAATTCAACTGTGCAGTGTCCCAATGTAGGTTCTTTCTGCCATCTTATCCCTCGTGGGATAACGCCTTGTCGGACATAGTCAGTGAGAGTTACTACGGGATAAATTCAGCAATGCTTTGGGTCATTGTCTTCTGGTAGATACAACCAGACTGTCAGCTGAAATAACCTGATTCTTGGTGGAATATATTATGCCATCAATTTTGACCAGTGCCCCTGGACCTCTGGAATTACAACAGCCCCAAAACATGCTCCAACTTATGCACCATATTTCAATATTTTACCGTGGGTATCAGGCACCTCTCCTTGAATGCTTCTCTGTTTCAACGCCAAACATGCCGATGCTGTATCTGACCAAAACTTTACATTTTGATCTCATTCTGTGATGGGTGGAGTGTAGTGGAGAGAATGCAGGAGATATACTCAGGCAAATCACGTTCCTTAGTTTATTTCAAAGTACATGCTTAACAAAACAAATAATGCAAGCCAGTTGGCTATAGTACTAAACATATGACAGTTATGCCCAAAACAATAAATCTATGGTATACAAGGCGACAAACCTTCACTGTACATAACTGTATAACTCGAAATAAGCTATAGCTGAGATACTTGGATAAACTTCGGACTAATACTCTGTACTACACAACGCTGTACCAGGCGAGAGAGTTAAACAATGCACTCCCATAGAGTACAAAAAAATCCCATAGACATTTCTTGACGAACAGCGCACACACCTACAGTGAAACAATTCTGGACAAGAGCTAATGACAAACACAAGACATACAATCTAAAGAAATCAGTGAAAAAACAGTAAAATGTACTGGTAATTTGCTGCTAAGAAAATGCTTTGTGAACACAGTAAATGTCCGTTAACACACAGATCTGATATTACTTATAACGGACATCTACTGTGTTTATAATGTATTTTCTGTTTTTATCTTGAAGGAAATGTATGTAGAATAATAGAACAAGTACTGACAGCAAAGTACGAGTACTTTTTACTGTGTATGTATTCAGATGAATGAATTGATTGCTAACAGCTGGTGACAATGAGAGACAAATGAGACGTGATTGTTGGGAAATTATATCATAGTCCAGATTGAACTGCACACATAACATTTAGGCAATGAGTCAATTATTGTCCTGATTTGCACCTGCCATGGCCTGAATCGTGACACATCTGACCAGAGCACCTTCCTCCAGTCATAATTTAAATGGTTTGGCATACTACAAGCACTTGCGTCTGTGTATTGGGATCTGAAAGGGCTTTCTTCTGGCAATGCTTCCAATGAGGCCGTTGTTGTGGAGGTGGCATCTGATAGGGCTTTTTGAAACCTGGTGACCCCAAGATGCCACCAAGGCCTGCAATTCTGTCCAGTGATTATTGGGGATTTTGTTGCTTCTCTCACCATCCTCCGCCCTATCTTGGAGGGCAAAATGCATTTACGTCCTCTACCCGTGAGGTTTAACTGTTCCATATGTTTAGCATTTATTTATAATTGCCCTGACTGTGCTCAATGGTACATTCAATCGTTTGTTGATATTCTGGTAGCCATTACTAGATTTACGATGGTCTACGACCATCTGTCTCTTTTGAACTGCAAGTTCTTCATGGTGTTGGATGACAAAGGGATATTGCATGTGTGTTAGCTCATTTTTATACCCTAGTTCAGTGTTTCTCAAACGGGGGTATGTGTACCCCTAGAAGTACATGAAATTTTAGCAAAATTAAATTGATGTTAATTAAAAAAATATGTCATGCAAATTCCCTAAAATAATTATATAATAATAAGGAATGAATTAGGGAATGGATTCTAAACATTTGAAATTTAGCATTTAAATGTTTTTATTTAAAAAACGTTGGTGTTTAGTGAATCTATCACTGCCGGCACTGTATTGTACCACATTTCTTTGGTCAGGGGGTACTTCGCGCTGGTCAGGGGGTAATCATTACGAAAGTGGAAAGCCCACATTTAACAAGGCTGTGTTTTATTTATTATTCTAATTGAATGTGATGTGGCAAATGCAAATACAAAAGCAATAGCAGTGTTTTTTTTATTTGGATTGTGTCTATAAGACATTGGTAATGCAAAGAGAATAGGAAGGTAGGACTTTATTTATTTATTGATTCATTAATTAATTCATCTATTTATTTATCTATTTCATTATGTATATATTGATTCATTTATTGATTTATTTATTTATGTATTATTTACTTTTATATTTATTAATTTATTAATTGAATGTGGTACATTTTAGTCTATCATAGAATATGACATAAATCAGTCTATGTTAATGACATCTTTAAATATTTGTATTTAATCTGGAATTTTCCTTTAACCCTATGACGTAGCATTCCCACTAGTGCGACCATGCATTCTCTGAGTGAGAGAGCTGCCTGCGTTGAGAGAATCCAAAAATATTTAAAGTGATTTATAAAAGTAGAGAAATTGTAGATATTCCTCAATGTTCTCCTTATCATGAATTGAATGTTTTGAATATCAGCATGTCACACCCTAATTCTGTTCACCTGCCCCCCCCACCAGGTGTTTTCATTATCCCATGTAGTTAACCTGTGCTCTTTCCCTATTCTTGTTACCAGTTTGTCTTATGTATTCCCCAAGTCGTCCCTGCGTTCCCTTATTTGCCTGTTTTTCCCAGTGTTTGTTACTAGGTTCCCTGTGTACTGAACCTGTCCTTGTTACGACCTGCTCTCTGCTTGCTGTAACATCCGACCCAGTGTGGGCTGGATTACGGATTCATTTTGATGGTGTTTAGTTTTGTTAGTTTACTCTCCTGTGTTTATATGTACGGTATGTTTTGTTCTTATTAAGTGCTGTGCATGGTGTTTTTACTTCTCCCTTTATAGTCTGTGTCACGATGTCCCTAGTGTCTGTGTGCTTGTTCTGTGTTTACCTTGTAGTGGTTTCTCCCCTGTGTGTTTTGCTTTGGTTATGTTTCCCGCTCTTTGTGTAACATGATCCCGTCACATGTTTTGGGTGAGCCTATCAATTCTGTAGATTAAGTCCCCACCTGCACACCCTAAGTGTTTGTTAGTCCCGTGTGGTTAATTGTTTCTGTTCAGGTACGTGGTTGTTCTTGTTTCTTGTAGTAGATGTCTGTAGTTTGTCCATATGTTCAGTGGTTCATGTTGTAGGCATTTTAGTAGCATTATAGTCTTATGTCCTTATTATGTTAAGTGTCTAGGTTCATTGTAGTCACTAATGATTTCTTGTGTATGTGTTTCTGTTCAGTTCTTTATGTGGTCCAAATAAACTCTCAGTTCTGGTAAAGACGTCTGCCTCGTATTCCTATGAACCGTGACACCTGCCATCTGCCTTAAGTTATCTGTATCCATGTATCAAACCCTGCCTGTCCACTAACTGTCTCTGCATTCTGATTTGAATAATTAAATACTCAACATTGCACGCCTGCCTCCAGAGTTGCGCACCCACATTTTTACTGGCCCATCTATTTCTGCCTATATTATTAATACACAATGCCTCCTAAAAATGTTAAACATATTATCCAAAGTGATATATTGGAAACCATTTGGAATTTATCATTCATAGGGTTAAAATACATTTTAATTGTATTCAAGTATCGAACTTAGGGAGATTTAGGGTTTTCAAATGACATAGTTTCTCCAATTATTTCTCATACTTGACAGTTCCATAATGTGTCTAACTCTATACAGTATGTGTCATCACATACAGAAATCTAAAATGTAACATATATTCTAAAATATCTGACCATATAGAGTATGTTAAAGTATTAAAATGTGACATCCCGTATGGAAATCTAATACAGTATATGGCCATATATGGACATATATATGAAAAACATGTAACATATTTTAAAATATATGACCCTAGATTTTAATTACATACTTAAATGTGACATACCTTTAAAAAAGATATCACCAAATATTTCATTGACATACATGTCATAACCCTACTTATCATCACATACTATTGTATATAACATCGATATCTCACACATAAGCATTCATTCTTGTTTAATTTCGCAGAAGACAAATTGTTAACTGACATAAGGCAAGCAAAAACATACTAGTAGTTCTGAACATAATCTCATACTATATACAGTACATCACTTTTACACACTGGAAACCACAGGTAAATGCAGATACGTATGTAAAATCTGAAAATGTATGTCACGGCCAATTGTTGTACTTTTTGACATATGTACATATAGTATATGTGATGTTTCCATCAAATATGCCAACATAAGACATAAGTTATATACATATAGTGTATGGCCATATATTAGATTTCCGTATGTGATGTCAAACTCAGACATCCCAAGTCTCCTGGATGTACTGAGAGTCTCCCGCATTGTAATCGCAGCTTTCTGACGCTCGCTAATTATATACAATATCCCAGACATTGATTTTCTTGCTCAAACAAAAAATCGATGTCCGGGATATTGTAGTGTCATATGTGGGCATCTTAAAATGCGGGGGACGTCTGCAAACCCATAGTGGCTATACGTTTTTTGGCCTGACAAATAAGCGTTATTCCAGCATCCAAAGGTATCAAAGTTTACCGGCATTATTCCGGGGAATATGAATCATAGAAAAGTCTATGTGAATCCACTGTGGTTCTTCTAACGTGCTTGCTTTGAATTCAGTTCATCATGTCCAGGTTCGAGACTTGATGTAGCAGAAAATATTTACTTTTAAACGGCTACTCCTCTAGCTACATTATGTATATGAAATATGAGCTGCAATTGTGACCTTTTGATGGGAGTAAACAAGCTCACACAGATGGCCATTAAGAAGAAATGTTATGGTCCTTTACAGCACAGTTAAGAGCTTTAACCCAAGAAAAAGCACCATTTCTGGGATGTGCATTACTGTTATTGATGGTTCTGCTGGGCATTAACCTAGCAGAAGATGATTCTGCAGTTTACTTCCGAAGAATATTATTTATTTGGTTTGTCTTCATCTCTATTCATCAATAAGGGGCTGTAAATAGCTCCCATGGCAGCATAGTCTGATTATAAATCATTATCCTGGGGGAAAAAAATATATATACACACCGATCAGCCATAACATTATGACTGCCTGCCTAATGTTATGTACTGTAGGTCCCCCTTTTTGCCACCCAAACAGCAGCCCCATACACAACAAACAGAGATGCACTGTGTGTTCTGACACCTTTCTATCAGAACCAGCATTCACTTTTTCAGCAATTTGACAGCAATACAGTAGCTCGTCTGTGGGATCGGACCACACGGGCCAGCCTGCTCTCCCCACGTGCATCAATGAGCCTTGGGCGCCCGTGATCCCGTCGCCGGTTCATCGCTTTTCCTTCTTTTGACCACTTTTGATAGGTACTGACCACTGCAGACCGGGAACACCCCACAAGAACTGCAGTTTTGTGATGGCTAGATGACTGGGTTACACTGACTTGTTAAATTAACACTCTCAGTGTTTATATAGTGCCAACGGGAAGTATATAACACTGATTTAACACTGTTGATTTTGCTGTGTAGGGCTCAAACCATGACCATTGTGACTTTGCCCACTATGCCACCCGGACCCCTACACAGCAAAATCACCAGTGTTAAATCAGTGTTATATACTTCCCGTTGACACTATATAAACACTGAAAGTGTTAATTTAACATAATTTTTTACAATTACAAACAAAATGAAACAAGTATATATATTTTTGCGAGCATTCACATTTCATTTTGGAATTAAAAGAATGTTAACTCCTATGTGTTTTGTTTCGATAGTCAAAGTGAACAAACCTTTCTGAAAACCTATACCAATCATACTGTCATTTTTTTATATCCAATCTAAACCTGAGCATATATGTCAATACATGGTTAAAGAATCAATTGGATCAATTAGAACAAACAATAACACAATAGTGCTTTATAACATTAGAAACAAAATCACTACTGACAACTGCAACATATCTGCTCTGTAAGTACAGCCTTAAAATTCATTATATGTAATGATCTATAAAGCAACATAGAGACTTATAGGTTTAGTTATAACAACTTATAAGTTATCATGAATTCTTATAGTTACAGTAGTGTTCTGATGCATTATGAATTATGTTATAAAGCATCTTAAAATGTGTTACCAAAATATGGAGTGGCTCTCCGTTCAATTTTGTGCTTATGGGAGTGTTGTGAAAGTTAGCCTTCTCTTCGAAAGCTATAAAATGCAATAATTGGTGTGTTAATTTTTGGCACAACACAAAGGGATGTTCTGCCATTGTAGCCAACTATCAATCTACTTGTACCTATCATCTCAACGTTTGGCATCTGTGGACCGTTATTAAATACATTGCTTAATTAGGCATAATTAAAGTGAACTGTAAGTACTGTAATTAATGTCAGTTGTCAAGCACTAATGGGCCCCTCGCAAAAAGATAATGGTTCCCTGCGGTTTGGCCACCAAGACCTTTTGAAATCCAAAGATTTTGATCGTAATTACCATCTGTCACAAATAAAGAGAATAACTGGACACCCAAGGATGTTCATTAAAAAGAAATCGCTCCCAAGATTTCTCCCTCTAAGGACTAGTGAATTTTGTATGCTGCTACTGCACCCGAGTAGACCTTTGAATATGGTCACAGGTGGCATTAGCTGTTAATGGATATGAAATGTTTGGCATTTCTGCACATGTTTTGACAGACAAAATAACAGAGAGACTAATCTATCATTATAGGTCCTACTTTTGAACTGTATTTGATTTACAATTCCTCAAAATAAGTGGCCCATGCGCCTCCCTTACCGTGTATGTGTTACTTTAACTCTAGACCCTATAAATGTTGAGTACTTATTCCACTTCTTAACTTTGGAAATTATCCACTGTTGTACCAGAGAAATTTGTCAGGAAATGTTTAGTGCTTGTACAATTGACACAGCCTACTAGATGTTTTAAAACACTTGTATATGTGGGAATATGTCTCGGCTAATATAAACGGCGGTAGAGGAATACAATTTCTACCATTTTTATTTCTGTCTCAAGATCCAAACTCATGGAACCTGTGTAAACAGGAAAACATTAAATGTCGGAATGCTGGGAATAAGTAGGGAAATCGCTGTGGGAAGTGTTTCATGTGGAATTTTTTTTCGGGTAAAGCCTTTAAAGGTGCATGAAGTAAACGGGAACATGTTATTATTTCTCATCACTCAATTTGCACATTTAGTGAGTGACATCAGTACATTGATTTAACTCTTGACCTTGGCCACATGAAGTGCGTAAGACTAATATTGGTCTGTGGCTATGGTTATTAGCCCAAAGATCAAAATACACACTGTATTTTCTTCAGTTTCAGTCAGTGATTGGAATAATATTATTGATGTCTGATTTCCAACCAGTCTGTGAATATTAATATGTTTTTTTAATAATGGAGCAAAGTTAAACCAGACCAGTTTGTGCAGAGTTGGTGCAGTTTATGTCATAAAGTAACTATTTCTAACCAGTAGAAATGTAGTTTTAATCCTGATTAATCACTCCAGTACTAAAGCAACTATGCATTTTACAAAGTGTCAGAATTAATTTGTATTTCTCAAGCATATGACTGTAATTCCACTTAGTAATTTCTTCAGTTTTCTACTGTACACATTAGGTACAAACAATGCAAGCTGCCACTCCTTTTGATTATGCTGCTATACTAGACTGTCAGATATTTTTGCACTTTCATTCAAACAGGTAAACTGATTGAGAACAGATTCTCTGCAATGGCGACCTGGAATCTACCTATAGTGAGATCATATTTTTGTACAGAAGCAAGTGAATCGTATGTCTTGTTACAGTCATATGCAAAAGTTTAGGCACCCCTGAAAATTTCCATGATTTTAATTTATTTATTATTGGGTGTTTGGATCAGCAATTTAATTTTGATCTATCAAATAACTGAAACACACAGTCATTTTTCTGTAGTAAAAGGGGTTTATTGGATGAACAGAAAATGTGCAATATGCATCAAAATGAAATTCGACTTTAAACTATTGCATACGAAATTTTTACTTTTGCGTACCACTGTAAGTAGTATATTATTGGATGACCTATTAAAAGGATAAGAAAGAGCAATTTCTTTGTTTTTTCTGTTCCACATGGAGTCCACACCCTATTCATGTTTATGACACTCTGGAGCATAAAGTTATGTAGAGCAGCTGTTTTCCTCTTTCGTTCCTTCTGTTCCACATGGGGTCCACATCCTATCAATGTGTATAGCCGCTTTCCAACCGGAGGGACTTTTGCAGTTCCTAGAACACAATGTTCCTATAAACCTTTTTTTCTCGTGTTCCGACTGGACCAATTTGGGGATTATTAAGTTCCTCGGACCACAGTTCCTATAACTCTTTAAGCTCTTACTTCAGAGCAGGGTCTTCCAATCCTCCCTATTCAAAGGTCTACGTTGATTGGTCCAGTTTATAAGTCACGCCTGTCGTTTCATTTGCTTGCTGCTTCGTTTGCTTGATTCTTCCATCATATTACCTTGGAGCCTTCGTCTTCTGTGTTTCTCTGTTAAGTACTCCAGCCTAGTCTTTAAACGCCGCCGTTCAAACTCTGTTATGGGGACATATCAACACATATCAACACAACACTTTTTTAAATTGTATCGAATGTCGGTTTCAGCCCCGTAATCTGAAAAAAGAGCGGCTGTTGGAACCCAGCACTACTTGGGATGAAAACAACCAGATCATCCGCATACATAAGATGATTTAAACACTTATCTCCACTCATCCACCCAGTGTTACTATAACATTAAATTGTGAAATGTTGTATGTGGCTCTACGCTGAAGTCTAGTGACGACGCTATAAAGACCGCTGCGGTGCTTACGTCACTCCCTTACCCCTCCTACCAGTTCCTATGGCCACTTGGCCAGTGCGAATGCAAATAGCAAAACCGGTTTTGGGGGAGAGTAGTTAGTAGAACTGTTTAGAAGTGGACTGTTCCTATAACTACGTTCCTGTAACTACTTGGTCGGAAAGCGGCTTATGACACTCTTGAGCATAAAGTTATTCAGAGCAGCTGTATTCCTTCTTCGTGTCACAGGCTCCCATTGCACACTTCTCTCCCTGGTCTCCTCAGGCAAAGCACGATTACCCCCCTTTTAATGAGAGATTTTTAACGTGATATCGAAATCCCCCGAAGACAATCTAGCCTTCGCTAATGTACACAATGTGGTTAATGGTTATGGGATGACAGTATGGGAAAACATGTTGAAGTGTTTCACTTCCCACGCTGACTAGTGTATGCAGAGTCAGACCTAACATTTGCACTCTTCAGTACAGGTGTATTTGTACATTGGGGAAACAGACAAATGTGGTTATGTGTAACTCTCCTTCAGCACACTCCATCAGCAGACAACTTGTGTTATGTATGGGGAGAACTCACACACTACATGCATCTGCCTGACAGTGCACACACAGAAACTTACAGACACACAACAACTAATGAATTATAGTTCAGTATTAAGGTATTGTGTGTGAGTTTGTGTTTGTGTATTCAATTACTCCTTAACATGGCATTAAATTCAAGGCAGTGACCTAACATCAGTGTCCCCATACTGCCAATTGTTATCCCGTGGAGAGAAATAGCACTTAAATTGGAGCAAACAGAGATCCCTAATGTTAGCCTACTTAAGAGAACAGAGGGTTACACACCTAAGGATAAACATTGCATGTGTTTATCGATTGTGTGAAATGCTTGAGCGTCTGCTGAAATCTTGTTGACAATTTTAAGTCGGGGCTCAAATACAGCTTTGTAATTGGTACAAATTCAAGCATGCATTCACTTGCGCACTGATTCTGCCACCCAGGCGTCAGGTACACTGTAGATCCGGATGGTTCTATAGGGCATCGTATTGTAGATGTCAAATACTATCAAAATGTTGTCGCTTTCTACTAACTTCTAGAAGAAATCAGGCCTATCTGCAGGATGAAGTGACTGAGGGTGCAGCTGAAATCAACAAGGGGGCTAATATTTCCTTTAGTTTTCCATTTAACTTTATCACCACCCTACCAGAAAAAAATTAGTGATTTAGAATTGAAAAGTTCACATAAAATATGAAGCCCCATCTCTGAAATGCACCATGGACTTTGAACAAACTAATGAGACAAAGCTATTTTGACGACATGGCCCAGATGAAAAGGGTAAATAACCTATTGCAAACCATGTGTATGCAGCCGTAGGCATAGCTGTCTTACTAAAATAATACTGTACCTAATCATGAAACTAGCATATTCATGGAAACAAAATACTGAATAGCAGTTTGAATGAGAACAGAGCAACACAAAACAATGGTAATGTGTCTAACTGAATCAGCTGTGCCAGTCAAGGGCTACAACACATTTGTGAAACATCCAGTGTTCTTCCAGAATCAGGGTTGGAAAACCTTTATCAAGCATGCTTAGAAACAGTCCTAAATTGGTACTTACAAACTGAATTAATAATTTGGGTATGCATAAAAAAGTTGGATTTATCAAATGATCGTATACCACTTGTTCTTCATGTCAGTGCTCACACACAACCTATATGATTTGCATATCAACACACCTAATTACTCAAATATGAACAAAATCATCCCTTAAGCCTGCGGGAACCATCGACTACAGGGTCATGAAATTTACGACGCAATCCAAATTTCCGAGCTTGACAGAAAGTGCCACGTAGCGCAACATGAGTGAATTATTTGTTACGCTCTGGGGTTACTCACTTGACCCGTAAATAGTCAAACTTTGCCAAGGAGAAGAGAAGTGTATTGCATTGGAAAATATGCTCTTCAACCAAATATATTAAACAAACAATAATAGGCATCCAATCCGTGATAGCTCCATAATGTAGCTTAAATTGAAATAAATGTAATTATATTTATTCTGCTAAATAAAAGAGTCATGCATTCCACCTGCAATAACATTAACATGCCCTGTCCACTAGGCATTTCAAAGACAAATTTCACGTAGCGAAAATTTCATTTTCGGGCAGTGTGGGATACCTGACGATTAGAAGCTGCCGTGAAAGGCGCTGAAAGATCAATTTTTTTATGCAAATTTGAGACAAAATTCACTACTCTGTATTGGATGACAGCAAATCAGACAGGGTGTGTCTATTCATTCTGTCTGCATCATCCCTGTGAAAATGTCCTACTGTACAATCGTATCTACGACCAACACTGACAAAAAGTTTATAATTTAGATGAATGGATTTCCAGACCTGTACAATGTGTTTAATCCCTGTTAAAATACAGGGACACAAACGTAAAGAAAGCATCATGGTTAAAGGTGTCGGAGACTCTTGGTGTACCTCAGTGGAATTTATATTTATAAACAGCTGCTAGCTATCAAACGTTACCTTGGTAATTGCATTGCTAGCTGGTGAACTTGGCTGTAGCCATGTATTGTCGTCTGCCATGAAGCAGCAATGTCATTGCCAAAAGCATTTTCCCATCTTTGTTCATGTTTGCAATGGAGATCTTTGTGTAAATCATTAAATTTGCTATTATTCCCACCATATATGTGGACTATGAAGGGAAAGTATTATTTTTTGAGAATACTACTACTCAGTAGGATGACACTTGATTTAGTATTAACTAAAATAATATGTCATCCTCAGCTAAATTTGGATTGACCTACTATGGCTAGATATGAGAGCTAGCAGTGCTCGAAGCGGGGCGGTACTCACCTGTACGCAGTACCGGCACCTCTACATTTTAAACTTAAGCGTACCTGCACTTTTTTGCAACCACTGACAGAGTAAGCGTCAGTTTCAGAGAGATTGATAATGATCCGAACGTTACATACACTACACTACCCAGAGGGTGCTTCGTGACTTACTTCAGATCTCTTGACGAATCACGTAAAGTCAAGCAGTCAGCCCACCCTATCAGAAGTTTGCTTCTCCACGGACTCTAGTTAGAAAATGCTGTCGACTGTGAATTAAAACCCTTCACAGTCTCCCAACGTTCTATGTCAAGTGCGAACCGTACATGCTTGGTACTGTTGGAAAGAGGAAGATCATACAAAACGAATGAGTGGTGGCATCCCTGTGAATTAAACACAGCCGGAGCTATGACGCCTCCAAGTCGGTCATGTTGTAGACACCTTTTTTACTAATCACGTTACAGACAGGAAGTAAAAAATAGCTGGGGTTTCAAAAATGAATAGAAATATTGTAAGAAATGGGTGCAGGATTTTGATGTTGACTAGTTTGTATTGCCTACAAACTTTGCACACCAGTCCAGGAGCCCTGGGGGCTTGACAATATGCATTAAAAAGCCTTATCTGTCATGGTTTACATGCTTTTACACAAAAAAACAAAATATACATATGTTCTTTCTTTGGGATAAATATTTAATTAAACATAAATTTCAATGATCCAGGATGTTGGATTTCATTGATCGATGTTGTAGCCATGGGTCTACTGAGTCCAAAACCATAAGGCACTTCACTGAAGGTCAAAGTATGACCATTCCAGAGGCCAAAAGGTCAGCTTTGTGCCAGGCAGACCTAAAACCTCTTAGACCTTGAAGGTTGATGTGAGTGGAACTGCTAGCATTAATGAGGAGTCTGCAGCTACCAACCTTAATGTTAACTTAGTCATTGACAGCGATCAACAATAACAGTAATGAAGCACATGCATGGCCTGACTGTTTGTCAAGGAACACACATGACTTGTTTAAATAAATAAATTTATGTTGTTATAAATAACAATAAATTGTTGTTGTACCAGCAATATCTCCAAGTTTTGTTTTTCTCTGTAGAAATCTTGAATGTCATAACGATTTGCCAATGCAAGAGAGTACTGGCACCTTTTTTCCCCCACTTGAAGCACTGAGAGCTAGGCAATGTAAACTACATAGGTTTAAGAATTTTTTGGAAGAGTTAAAACATACCTGCCCACAAGCAGCAAGCGAAGAGCGAACCAAGGGTTGGCACGTAAAAATTCAGAAGTCAAGTGGACAGTTAAAAGCATATTTCACGCGTATCACCGGATGGAAGGCTGTTCTATTTACATAGCCTACTATTCCTTGGGAGGGCTTTTATGTAAATCTGGGCCATCTATTCACCCAACCATTTTTAGGAAGGCATTGACCATTTTTAGGAAGGGATTGTACATTCAAGAGGACCAAGGGATTATGGTCAGTTAACACCTTAACAGGCTTGGCACTGGAACCAACATAGACTTCAAAGAACTGCAGTGCTAGCAGTAACGCCAAGGTTTCCTGTTCGACAGTAGAATATCTGGTCTGACAAGGGTGTGTTTCATTCGGGAGAAGAAACACACAGGATGGTCAACTCCTTCATCGTCCTCCTGTAAGAGCGATGTCAAAATTTGGAGCTGCCAGAACTGAATTAGTGCACAGCAAACGCTTAGCCATTTCAAATGCACTCTGGCACTCAGCTGTCCATTTAAAGGTCACCTTCGGGCTGATCAAAGCGGTATGCGGAGACACCAAAAACAATTCCTACAAAACTTTCTGTAATAACCCACCATGCCTAAGAATCGCCATAACTGTCGGCGGGAAGTAGGCACTGGGTACTGAGCAATAGCCTCCACTTTCATAGCCACAGAACACACCTGTTCATGACCAACCTCCTCCCAAATAGGTCACAGTAGCTTTACCAAATTCACACTTGGCCAAGGGAATTATTTCAGATGTACAGTATTTCCAGGAAAAGAAAATGTATTTTACATTCAGACCAATACAGTAAATGAGTACACACCCTTTGAAAATTAATATATGTATAAATTCCTCAGTGAAGACCAGAACAATTTGACAAAACGGAGTTCTATGAAACATTTGCTTTTATTAAGAACATAAAACATTGGTCACCAACATCATTGGGATAAGAAAATAATACAATTTATTCAACTGAGGTGTTGCAAAAAGGAGTACACCATAATTCTACCAAATCTAATATTTTTCATGGCCTTGAGGATTTTTAAGGACAGCACCAACTCTTCTGGACATGGAGTGAACAAGTTGGAGACATACGGCCGTTTTCATGTTTCTTCATTCATGGAGAATGAGCTATGTCAGAGCCTGGATGCTGGACGGAGAATGATGCTTGACCCGTCTTTTTAGAACTCCCCATAGGTGTTCTATTGGGTAGAGGTCAGGTGACATACTTGGCCACTGGATCACTTTCACCCTGTTCTTCCTCAGAAATGCAACAGTGGCCTTGGATCTATAATTTGGGTCATTATTAAATGGAGTCCCAATATTCTTCACTTTTGTCAACATGGGCCCTGGCAAATGCTAAACGGGCTTTGTTGTGCATGGGTTTGTCAGTGGCTTTCTTCGCGAACGACACCCTTGCATGCCACTCCTGTGCGGCACACATTGTATCGTGTCACGTGAAACAGTCACTACATTTTGATATTCTACAACATTAGTTAACTTTGATGAACTTGCATGGCAATTTTCCTCAACCCTTCTTTGGATAGAATGCTCGTCTTAAGGTGTTAGCTTCTGTGAATGGCCTGGACGTCTCAGCCGGCTAGCTTAAATTCCATCCTTTTTGAATATTTGAATAACTTTTGCTACTGTATTCCGAATGACTAGCAAAGCTTTACTAATTTTGTTGTAGCCCTCACCTTTTTTAAACAATTACTTTATTTCTCCTGACTTTTGACATTTCTCTTCCATGTGGTACCATCATTGTCAGCATTGACTGGGAGGAGATTGTAGGTTAAATACCACTCTTAATTGTCAATTATCTTGCAGCAACATGTGCGATGATTTGTTAAACTCGTCTGTTGTTAAATTCTAGTTAATTAATTTAATTCCTAAAAGCTTCTTTGGGGTGTGCTCATTTTTGCACCATGGTCTTAAATCACATTGTTAATTAACTTTCCATTTTGCTGTTTTGTCCTGACAAATGTCATTTACATCCAATAAACCAGAGTTGTTGGACTATTTTATTGGATAAGATCCCATGGAAAGTATTGATTCTGAAGAGAGACAGATGGTGTTCTGAGGCATTTACGCTGAGTACTGTAGGTGTTATCAAAAATGCCTCTGCAAAAAGACAAATCGTATTACTTTAGTCAACCAGTCTATTTTTGAATTTGTGATTAAGTAATTTCTAAATGCTTATTAATGAGCTCAGGTGCGCCACAGTCTTTGGGGAGAACCCTACGCTGCCGTGACTACAGGTACTGAATTATACCACGTGCTTTGCACACTTAACACATTTAGAGCATGCAAACACTTTATTATTACTCAATATTTTCTTAAACTTTAGTTGTCCTTTCAGCCGTAGCTGGTTTCAGACTTAGATGGTTTCCATAGTCATACAGATTTGTCCACCTGGACAAATGTCAAATTTTGAAGTCGATCTGGTGTGATGCTTCTGTGTTTTCCGAGAACTTAACCTTTCGACCCCATTACCAGCACGCCACTACTAACAGTCTCCATTCCTCGACTGTGTGGTCATGGTGCAAGCGTCAAAGCAAATAACACTGAGGGTTGACAGGCCCTCAGTATCCTTCCACGTACTAGCCTTTCAGTCAATAAGGGCATGACATCATGTGGCAGAATGTCTCGTTTCCGCAATGAGTTCAGCAGCTCAACATCCACCTCAACCAACTCCCTTGTGCCGGGAATGCAGCTGCTACCAGCTTTTTATTTTCCTTATGGAACCCAGTGGTTTTCGTGCTTATGGAGACCATATGTTTTGGCAACAATGAAAGTAATAAAAGTTACAGGACGGCAGATTTATTTTCTTGCGTTACCTCATCAATCACATCTCAGTGGTGTTTTAAGAGACTTTCTGTGATACCACAAATGTTGGAGGTAGTCCACAATATGATACATCATATAAATTGACAA
>JACXGM010004899.1:0-36645 GCA_016801145.1 Umbra pygmaea
TCTGTGGGATATTGTGAAGAGGAAGTTGAGAGACGCAAGACCCAACACTCTGGATGAGCTTAAGGCCGCTATCGAAGCATCCTGGGCCTCCATCACACCTCAGCAGTGCCACAGGCTGATTGCCTCCATGCCACGCCGCATTGAAGCAGTCATTTCTGCAAAAGGATTCCTGACCAAGTATTGAGTGCATAACTGAACAAAATTATTTGAAGGGTGACTTTTTCTTTTTTTTTGTATTACAAACACTTCTTTTATTGGTCAGATGAAATATGCTAATTCTT
Organism: Umbra pygmaea; assembly: GCA_016801145.1. NCBI lineage: Eukaryota > Metazoa > Chordata > Actinopteri > Esociformes > Umbridae > Umbra > Umbra pygmaea. The sequence continues at coordinate 282 of JACXGM010004899.1, forward strand.
TGAGATAGGAATTTTGGGTTTTCATGAGCCGTATGCCAAAATCATCAGTATTAAAACAATAAATGACCTGAAATATTTCAGTTGGTGTGCAATGAATCTAAATATATGAAAGTTAAATTTTTATCATTACATTATGGAAAACAATGAACTTTATCACACTATGCTAATTTCTTGAGAAGGACCTGTACATGCTTTGTAAGTAGGAAAACCTGTTAATCGGCAGTGTATCAAATACTTGTTCTCCCCACTGTAGCCCTGTGTTTTTATCACGTTGAATCAAATGCTATTATTCTGGTGAAACTAGGTGAAACTAGGAAAGGCTAGGAATCCACTAAAGAAGCTGGATCCTAAAGAAACTAGCTTCACACTGGTAGGTTACACCTGTGTCACTTGTGAACTGTCTATGCTTCTGAAACGTCAGCCTCGGGCTCCTCCATGTTGACTGACTCCAGACTGCAGAAAAGTAACGAGAGCGCGCCTCGCTAGAACCTTTTGCCCCTTAATTGTTTGCTTGGTGAGCAGCGTTCTGATTGGCAAATCAATAAGCAACACGCTGATTGGATAACATTTTGCCCCGTTTTGACAGAGTAAAAATTTTGTTACCCGTAACTTGGGTTTTGTCACTCTAGTGTTGCACAAAACTTTTGCAGACATTTACAAAATATTTCAACTGATGCAAAACTTTTTAACACATTCACAAAATATTTCTACATATTGAAAAAATTTTTAAAACATGCAAACATCACTTCACAACCTCAAAATATTATTGGCCCTTAATTGAGTCCCATAGTGTAGGGGGCTTGATATTCCTTCATTTAGTTTATTTTGTCATGATTGTCGGCATTCTTTCGGTTTTATTGTAATTTTAATGTAGATATTTTGTAACAACTTACATGGAAAGAGTGACTTGATTTGAAGGCCTGCTCATGTGAAACTTGTTGTGACAACTATCTGAAACGATGGTGCATTTTTGAGCATTAGCTGTGCTAGCTACAGTACGGTCATCATGACATTGTTTACAAGTGGGATCAGGGATTTGAACTGAGGAATTAGTTTTGGCATTTCTTCATATTTAACCATCTTTGCAAAAGTGTTGGGGCCAACCAATAGGCTAACAGGGATGTTGATACTGGTGGAGGTCAGGGTGGCTGTTTGTGAAAGGAAGTTGGCCACCCCCTCTGCTTTGGGGGGGCTGAGTCCAGTGACGCTATGGGGCTCAGGAGGGAGAGAGTGGGGGGGCCGTAGCCCAGAGACTGTAACTTATTGTAGCCTGACTCCGCTGGCTTGGGTGGCAAAGATCGTGAAGACCTGGACATTCATCAACCTGCCGCGGAGGGCCGCCTGGCTGGAGCCAGGGCTGTTTTCTCCCCCTTCGTCTGCTTTCCTCTCTCTACCTCACCTCTCCCTCCTTCTCTTGCTTGGTGTCAGTGTGATCCAGTGCAACTGTGCTGGCCAAGGCTAGCCAGCTCCTGAGAAGACAGACCTGGGTCAGTGCAAACAATCAGGCCTCTGACGCCTTGGTTCATTACTGGCGGGGGGGTTGTAGTAGGGGATGCCCAGGCCGGGTTGCGGAGCACAGGGGATCCCACAGGAAACCCAGGACAGGCTGCCCCTGTCATGTAGGGGAGGAGCAAAGTAAGATGTGGCAGGGCCAACTAGCCGCCCACCCTGGGCAAATTAACACACAGAAAGATAGGGGGAACACTTCCTAAACCTAAACAATAACAACAGTAAGGGCTAAAATCACCTAGTTACAGCTGTAACATGTTTAGGTGGCTTCTAAGATGATTTATTTATATTTATTAGGTTCAAACATATGGGATTTGTACATTGGGACTTTATTTATCTGAGCCATAATGTCATCTTGGATGATCTTTGAAATTCCTCTGATGGAAAGATCCATTGAAACGATGAAAGCGTTTAGACTCTGAGCACGGCAGGATATAACCTCAGAATTGGCTTCACACTGTAAGTCATCGACGGCTTGATTTCTATGACATGTTCTCAGTGACAGAGTAACCATGCTGAGTCAGGCCCTCACAGTAAGCCTGGGAAAATCTGTAGGCTTGGAATGTGTGGGGGAAAATTTGTCTGAAATGAAGACACTCCAGAGTCTGCTCAACATCCTTTTATAAATCAAAGCTCATCTCTCAGAATTCATTTGAGCTTTTCAGGCATTTCACAATAATATTTCATTTTGCATCATCATCAGGCTCTTTTTGCACCACTCTTCAAATTTGTTATTATTGCCATCCACAAGGTAGTGCCAGTGGGAATTGGACAAGACCAAATGGGGAGAGAAAAAATGAGAGAAAAAACATTTCTTAATATTTCCATAAGATTCACAGAGAATAATGTAGTGGAGAAAGCAATACATTTTAATTGTTTTTTTTATTATTTTCAGATGGCCTTTACTGTGGTGGTAGAAAGCTTAATGATAGATAATTGTTCTCATAAATAAATGACCAAGTATAATATTTTTTACTCATTTGTTTAATTGGGTTCTCTTTATGTAAATAGCGGAGGAAATAGCAGTAGGCCATATTCAAATCTGTGTTGCTGTGGTATATGTACACTATGGGCTGGTTTCATGGACAAAGATTAAGCCTAGGCTTAGACTAAAAAAGCAAGATCAATGGAGATTTCCATTCAACTTGATTATTTAGTCCAGGACTAAACTTTCACCATAATTTACCAATACATTCATAAAAAATCATAAAATGTGATTTTCTGGATTTATTTTCTCATTTTGTCTCTTGTTGTTGAAGTGTACCTATGATGAAAATTACAGGCCTTTCTCATCTTTTTAAGTGGGAGAACTTGCACAATTGGTGGCTGACTAAATACTTTTTTGCCCCACTGTATGTATAATATAGATAGCAGCCTAGACCACAACAGCAATGTAGGCCACATACAGAAATTCAAAATATATAGTATATTTTTATATCAGGCTATAAGCAAACACATTTTGTTTCTTGTGTTTTCATATTTTATTTACTGCTTGTCAGATTATTATGATAGTGAGCCAACATACTCAGGATTTTATTTTTCCTTCTTGGGAGGGCAGTGAGATTTAATGTTATATTTTATTGTGTTTGGAAGTTAATTTATGTAGAGCATGTTAGAAATGATCCAAAAAAGCACCACTTCCACAACTTTATTTTTATTTTAACAATGAATCTGTTTGCCTGGGAAAGTCATCATTGCATTGGCTTCATGTTCGTTGGCCTACTTTGTCAACCTTTCTAACACTTCAAGATCAAGCCAACAGATCACCTTTCACCCCAATTGTAAAAAAAGATTCAGATATTAAGCTACAGCAAATGCTACAATATTCATAATCCCATGTCCCTCGCGGATAATTTGCCTTCCCCCACCCCCATACACATACACACACACCAAACACACATTCACACACATGGTCTCACACACGCACATGCACACACACACACATACTCACCAAACACACATACACACACATGGTCTCACACGCACACGCACACACACACACACACACACACACACACACACACACACACACACACACACACACACATCTCCCCACAAGCCTCATTGGACCTCTGCAGTACAAATTTCCATTGATGCCAGTGGCTGAGGCTGACGACACCGCAGCGCTTTACCCCACAGATTGAGGAGGCCTCAGATGCCGATTTACTGTACATGGCAGCCACTCTGGAGCCACCACACATCTGGAGTGGAGTATGCTTACTGAAAAACAGGGGCCAGCCTTGGCCCGAGCAAGTGTAGCAGAGCACAACTGATGAAAAGCCTCCCCCATCTCTCTCTCTCTCTCTCTCCCTCTCTCTCTCTCTCTCTCTCTCTCTCTCTCTCTCTCTCTCTCTCTCTCTCTCTCTCTCTCTCCGGCTCAGTTCAATTCAATGAAAGTTGTATTGGCAGGAACAAGTTGCTACTGTTGCCAAAGCAATGTATAGAAAGTATTACAAAAATGTTCAATGAGTTTGAACATCTTTAATAATGTTTCAACAAAAGAACATCTAATGAAAGAAAATAACAATAAAATCTACAAGGACTTGTGTGTATGACATTAGGGTATAGTAGCTAACTATACAATAGCAGGCTAGAATATAATAAATAAAAATGACGTGTATAATAAAATAAGGCATAAAGGGTGGATTATTTGCCCGATTTACCACAGCTAAGGAATGACAGAATGCAGAGTTTCTGTGTAGAGCCCTTAGAAGTTAGATATTGACCACGAAACCCTGATGTGCCTTATTGCTGTTATAAATTGGTTGCTAACGTCATTACAACATTTACAGCTCAAAAGCATTTAGAACACTGTTTCCAATCTGCAGGGAACATCATATAAAACCCAAACAATATGCAGATTTTCTCTTCACCAGGCATTTTTTAGTTTTTTTTAATTTCTGGTGATTAAAACATCGATTGAGCGAAGTTTGAAACAGTAGAGTAGAAATTATGTTCACTCTCTAATTTAGCCATGTTTTTGTTGTTCCATGTTTTTCTATGATGTCCTGTCTCAATGACTAGGCTAGGGGTTTTTCTCCAATATGATTCCATGTCTTTTTCTTGTATTTATCTCTTCCTCGCTCCCTTTCTCCTTTTCTTTCTATTCTCTAAGCTATTACCAAGACACTGGAATGACTCAGCTCTGTAAACAAGCACTGGAGAGAGGACTTTTAGAAAGCAGCCTGCAGGCTAACAATGCGATTGTGCTGCTGGGAACGTCTTCACATGCTGCTGTAATACTCACCTTGAATCTTGTTTGTGTCTTGGGGTGAATGCTAGTAGACAGGACTGCAGGTGTAGAGTCACATCAGCAGCGACTATTTTATATTGACAAATTAAAATATAAATATATTGTTTTTTTTATTTAATAAATCATCCTTTAGTTAAAATCATATAGTCAGTGTAAAAACAAAGACAAAGAACTTTTGTTACTTACTCTAGTGTTGAATGTGCTTTTTGAAATTAGCCGTTAAATCTGTTTTTTTTTCAGTCAATTTGATTAACTTTATCATAGAAGGACATATCGATGCACTCTACATTACTTAAGTTAGAGTGAAAACTCTTCATTCAGAATCAGCTGCATTGATTTAGATGGGTATGTGATAAATGTCTCATCTATGTGTTAATGTTTAAGGAGTGCTTAGACAAAAGCTCTTTCTTCATCAACTTAAAGTTAACTCCTACAGTTTTAGCATTCTGGTTGTTGCTGCAAAGGAAAGAAAAGAGAGGCACGGACAGTAGCAGTATTCTTTAGGTTGCTTAAAATTGTGTGTTGGTTGGAGAGACTGTGTGGTTGAACATGTTCACTTGCCTTGTGTGTATACGTGTTTGTGATTTTGTGTGTGTGTGTGTGAGTGCATGCGCCTGCATGTCTATGTGTGCACAAAGAGGTAAAAAGTGTCAAGGAATTCATTGTCTGTTGTCCACCTGTTATTATTCAGTTCCCAATCAACCTGCTAGCCAGTCTGGAGCCAGTGGCCATCTGGAAACACTGCTCTGTTTAGAAACTTGGCAAGGATCACCACTCCGGGGCCCTGACCTCCCACACAAATCTGGAAACAATTAGAGCAAGACAGTCTGTCTGATTACTGCCAACGGGCCCAGTGTGGATCCCTGTGACGGATTTGGGGATGCCAGGGTCTCGTTAGACAAAAAGCAAACTCAGTTTTTGTTACAGATTGAACGTAAATACACAGTCACAGTATGGAGTACACAAAGAGTCAAAGTATAGAATATACATACACAGATAAATAGTAAAATTATAAAGTACACACATAGTCAAAGTATAGAGTACACCCACAAACACATAGACACATTATCTTGTAAACACATAGTCACAGTATATAATACACATATTATATACATATGTATACAGTGCCTTGGATGTTTCCACATTTTGTATTGTGACAACCTGGAATGAAATAGGATCGTTTTGGAATTTTTACTATTGGTTTTGCATAACATACTGAACACTTTGAAGGTGCACAATATTTTTTGTGACACAAAAGGTAAATAAAAAAATTAACAGACAGGTTGGTTACATAAGTGTTCACCCCTCTTGCTATGAAAGCCCTATTACATTCTGGCGCAACTAACTGCCCTCAGAACTCAAATAATTAAGTGAACAATTTGTACCCAACCCTGCCGAAACAGGTGGTGTTACTGCTTTTATTAATCATTTTGTTGTAGCAGGCAATCTTAAAAAGAAATGCCTATATTTCCCTCTATAGCTGGGCAACAGGTTGCAACTGGGGATGTTACGCAGGGAGGTTCTGGTGTCGATTGGCTAGTATGTTCTCTAAACCTTTTTATAAAAAATAAAGTTACTGAGGCCCTGCTAGCTATATATACTAAGAAATCATCAGGTGCTGACCCATGGTTGCTGGTTAGAGCTGCACCAATTATCTCTGGTGCTCTTACTCATATTTTTAACCTTAACGTTGACCTCTGGGGTTATAACCAAGATTTGGAAAACTGCCTATGTGTTGTCCCTACACAAATGTGGGGATACTGGTGACTGATAAATAGACCTATCTCTAAATTGTCTTGTCTTGCAAAAAATGTTAGAGTCACTAATTACTCTTCAGCTGCGTTCTTTCTTATCAGACAACTGCATATTAAAAAAATATCAGTCTGGTTTTAGACCAGGGCACAGTACCATCACAGCCTCTACATTGATTGTGAATGATATTACTAAAGCTGTTGATAGTAAGTTAAACTGAGTTGCCTTATTTATTTACCTGTCAAAGTGATTTGATACAGCTAATCATTCACTGCTCAAGTAGCCCGAGTACATTGAGGATAATAGGCATAGAACATGTCCCTAAGTCAATAAGAGGAGGAAATAGAGTTAACAGGGTTTTACAGATAGAGCCCTTCTTGATTTATACATTGAAAGCAACTACATTTCCAGGTTTGAATGGAGAATTAGAGTTTGCACCTTTCTTGTAATAATGATTTAGAATTAAATAATACTAACGTTACTATTGCACACTATTGATTTGTGATAAGAAATATGTGATACGATGTATTATGGAATGTACGTATATATTATTTGCTTTCTGTATTTTGATTTTTGAATTTAGACTTGGATGCCTTATTTAATTGAATATATACATTACTGTTTTGCCTTTTTGATTTTGTTGAATTGTATATCAAAATCCCCTTAAATTTCCTTTTCTTTTCTCTCCAATAATAATATTACATTTTGATTTATAATATTTGATTTAACTTTCCATTGTGTGAGACATGTTCTCTATATATTCTTTGAATTTTCTTTCTTCAGGTTGCCTTGCACAGCGCGACCAGGTGATTGTTATAGGACTAATTAATTGCTGTTCAAAATGAACTTGAGGGTATGTTTGTTACTCACACCCTAACAAAGGCTTGTAAGCCACAACACATAGGTGTGTACTTGTCACCAGTTTCTATTTGATAAAGCCATGAAGAAATGTATATTTTTTTAACTTATTTCAACACTAATCGACTGCCTTGGAATATCTTATCTTTTTCATTCACTGCTCTATTTTACTTTTCTAAAAGCATTACAGACAGAAAGCAGGAAGTGAAAATTATACAATTACATTTTTGCAATGAGGTAGGACATCACCCTGCTCTAAAACAGGCCATTTTGGGGCAGAGGGTTGTTCTCACACTGGTTCTCAAGTCCTGGGGACATGCAAATATGCATATGACATTCTAAAATAATTAACTAAAAATTTAGCATACATTTTTGTACTTCTGTAGCTCTATATGACATCATGCATGAAAATCATTGTCCCATAAAGTTGGGTTTTACTTATTCATCTCGTAGCTAAGAGTCTTCTCAATCAAAAACTATAAAGCACTTCACTGTAAGATAAAGTAAAAAAGTCACTGTTAGCTGTTGACACTTGTGCATAGGTTTCAGAATTATCTTAGCGACAGATCACAGGCTATTGTTGCTGAAGGGATTAAAATCAGATTTTGTTAATATTCATAAAGGACTCCCACATTATTTAATTTAATAATCTGAGTTAGCTAAAATTGTGTTTCAATACCATGCCTGCATATTCTTGAAATTATATTCAGAGTAAACTTCAGCTAAAGATTTTAGTTCCTGTTAGCAAATTTAAATGTTACATTACCTTTTTTTTGTTAACTGTGAATGTTTATTTTAAAGTCTGTTTTATTGTGTTTTTGAATGATAATTTAATATTTTTATAAGTTTATTCTGTTTGTATTTCTTGGCTGTTTTTAATACTATTTTTATATCATTGTATCACAGGACACAACTGTAAAATAGACTCTGGTCTTAGTTTCTCTTCCCTGTATAAGTAAAGATAAATAATAAATCCACCTGGTTGCAATTAAAGTGTCACATGATCAAAATAAATTCACTGTTTCTGGAAGGCTCCAGAGTTTGTTAGAGAGCACATGTAAACAAACCGCATCACGAGGAACAAAGAGCTATCAAAACAAGTTTGGTTATAAAAAATATACCAACCCTTGACCATTTCCCAAAGCACCATAAAATCCATTAAATAAAAAAATAAGAATATGGCACAACAGTGACTCTGTGTAGACATGGCCATCCACCAAAGTTGGATGGGTAAGGGGCATTAGTCTGAGAAGCAACCAAGAGGACAATGGTAACTCTGAAGGAGCTGGAGAGATCCTCAGCTGAGATGGGAGAAACCGTCCATGGGACAACTGTATCCTGGATGCTCCTTAAAGCTGGGCTTAATGGATGTGTGGTGAGGTGAAAGCCATTGCTGAAAATCCCATTTTGAGATTGTCAAAAGGCATGTGGGAGACAGAGCTAATATTTGGAAAAAGGTTCTCTGTCCTGATGAGACAAAAATTTGACTTGTTGGCTAAGCCAAAACTACTTATCACCATGAAAACTCCATCCCCATGATGAAGCATGGTGGTGGCAGCATCATGTTGTGGGGATGCTTTATCGACTGGGACTGGGAAACTAGACAAAATTGAGGGAAAGATGGATGGAGCCAAATACAGGCCAGTTCTAGAGGAAAACCTATTTCAGACACCTGAGCCTGGGGTGGAGGTTCTCCTTTCTGCAGGATAATGATCATAAACACACAATCAAAGTTACATTGGAATGGATTAAAACCAACAACCTGAATGTCGTAGCATGGCCCAATCAAAGCCCAGACCTCAATCTGGAAGGACTAGAAAATTGCTTTTCACTAATGGTCCCCATCCAACCTGACAGAGCTTTAGCAATTGTGCCAGGAAGAATGGTCTAAAATTGCAGGATCCAGATGTGCAAAGCTGCTAGAGACTGAACCCAAAAGAATCACAGCTATTATTGCAGCCCAAGGTGGTTCTACCAAGTTTTGAGAGGGGTGAATACTTATGTAACCAACAAATGTTTTTTTACCAAATGTTTGGTATGTTATATATAACAAATGGTAAAATCCCATGTTATCCTATTTCATTCCCTGTTGTCACACTACAAAATATGGAAATATCCACAGGGGGTGAATACTTATGCAAGGCACTGTAGCACACCCCCTCCTGCCTTATTGCTTACTTATAATCCTGGTGGATTGAATCCTGAATGCTTATTGGCTGATATCCTTGTTTCATGAGAACGTACACCACAGGTATGACATCACATAACTTTTTCCTGCTTTATTTGCATTGGTAAACGGTTTATAAGAGCAATAAGGCTTCTCAGGGGTTTGTGATATATTGCTAATATACCATGGCTAAGCGCTGTGTCCAGACATACCATGAGACATTGTGGCTCCGAACAGCTCTTAGTTGTGGTATGTGCCTTGTGGCTTACAAATACCACCCAGCCTACAGTGTAAAGTCTATATACACACTCATCCCAGAGTTTAACCTTTTCAGAAACATTCTGCAGTTCTTTCCTTACATTACTTTAAATAATAATTATCATAATTTGGGTCGGTATACTGTAACATTACCTATTTTGAACAGAAATAATATTCCACTTACACTACACCTGTGAATCCTTACCATTGGTTTATTACCAATACGGTTTAAAATACACTATGTGGGAAAGTGTTATATTATATTGTAAATAAACAAACAATAATTTAAATACTGTGGCCTGTGTCACTAGTTGGTTCAGCATTTTTAGCCACTACCTCTGGCACACATGCACTGCATAGTATCAAGCATAAAATGGCTGAAGGAAAGCTTTTCTAAATAATAATGATTTGATTGACTTTTTCCATTGTATAAACATTTATGGATAGATATGTCCCCCGCACCATTTTTCTCCCCTCTCCATTCCCACTGACCCTGCCTTGTCAGCAAACTCCGCAAACCTTGGACAGATGCGGGGATGCGAGGGGCGCTCACGGGATTCATCCAACCACATCTCGCATGGCCGCCAATTCTTATCGCACTGCTCATCCAACACAGAAGCCTTTAATCAGATCATGTATGGGATGATTACGCTCACCAACTATACACTGTGTGCACAATTATTAGGCAAATTGTATTCTTCAGGATTAATTGTATCATTAACGTACAGTGCTCTCGGGCAACCAAAATGTAAATACACCTCAAACCTGAAAAGTTATGAAAGAAAAAGTAAGGTTTTGGAGAATATCTATGTGTGCACAATTGTTGGGCAACTATTAGTATGCAGAATTATTATGCAACTAAATGAAAAACATCTCAAAATTTACAAACAAACTTCTGACACTTTTCAGTAACCAATATAGCCACCCTTCTTTTCAATAACATTCATATGCCTAACATTCATGGAGTCTGTCAGTGTCTTAATCTGTTGACAATCAACTTTTTGTTTCAGCAGCAACCACAGCCTCCCAGACACTGTTCAGAGAGGTGTACTGTTTTCCTTCTCCATAAGTTAACCATTTAAGAACGGACAACAAGTTCTCAATAGGGTTTAGGTCAGGTGAGGAAGGGGGCCATGTCATTATTCTTTCATCTTTAAGGCCTTTACTGGCTAGCCACACAGTGGAGTACTTTGATTCATGCGATGGAGCATTGTCCTGCATAAAAATCATGGTGTTCTTGAAAGATGCAGACTTTTTCCTGTACCACTGCTTGAAGTCACTCTCATCTCATCAGCCCATAAAACTTTTGAACACTCTGTTTTGAGATTTTTCTTGGCCCAGACTTGACATTTATATGTATGTGTCTTGTTCAGTGTTGGTCTGGTTTCAGCCTTCTTTACCCTGGCAGTGTCTCTGAGCACTGAACACCTTGTACTTCTGAACAGTCCAGGCAGGTTGCAGTTCTGGAATATTACAGCCCTGGAGGATTATGGGTTCCTGGTAGCTTCATGTTTGTGTCTTCTCAAATCTTTTGCAGTTAATTTTTGTCTTTTTCTCAATACTATTCTTGCAACCCTGTTGACTATTTGCAACAAAATGTTTGATAGTTCTGTGATCACGCCCCAATATCTTAACAATTTCAAGAGTGCTGCATCCCTCTAAAAGAATTTTACATTTTCTTTTTTACTTTTCTGAGTCGGTTAAATCTCTTTGGCCCATTTTGCCTGAGGAACAGAAGCTGCCTAATAATTATGCACACCATGATATAGGGTGTTGATAAAGACCACACCCTTCCTCATTACACAAATACACATCACCTGATATGCCTAAATCCAATTACATTCCAGTTGATACTGTTCGGAGTTGGAACATATCCATAATAATGATGATATGGTCAAAATACTGACTTGCCTAATAATTGTGCACACAGTGTACTTCCGTGATTTAATTTAAAGGTGCCCGATCTGCACACAAGGAGTCGCTGGAGAGCAACGTGGCAGGGTAGATGATTCGGCTCATCTATCCCAAATCCAAAAAAAGAACCCATAGTCAGGCTCAAACCATTGACTATCATGTCGTAGACTGTCCTGCAATGCAACAACTGTCCTGCCCACTACAACATGCGGACCCCAGGCATCGTCATGGGCGGAATGTGGGCTCGGTGTAGCATTGGTTGTAGCCGATTAGCACACATTAATCTCTATGTGTTTGTGTAATTTGGATAAACGCGACATAAAATTACAGATTATTGCTCAATCTGTACCATTTATAGCTATGTTGTATTACTCTCGATTGATTTAGTGAGAACTATTATTGAGTTTAATTTAAGTGTAATTTGTAAAATAGCTAAGTTGTCCGAAGGCTTTACGCTCTGAAATCTACGCACTGGGGGCAGGCATTAAGTTTTCTTTGGATTCTGGACCTTGGTATTTCAAGTGCAAACTGATACAGAACTGGGCACTCTCCTTTTTTCACAGAAAAGTTTACAGGCACAGCATTTTATATGACATAAATTATTCTATGGTAACATTTTTTAATTCTATAAAAAATAGAGTAAATATTTTTTATTTACTCTGAAATTTGCTTTTAAACATGATAGGGTGAGATATATGGCTAATAAGCCAACATACTGTAGTTACTGTACTTTTGGTATATTGACAATATACACCAATCAGCCAATATCACCCTGGTCAAAGTTGCTCGAATTCTTACACTTCTTCCTGCTTCTTCAAGTTGATGACGTTGACAAGGGCCAAATTGTAATGGCTAGATGACTGGGTCAGAGCATCTCCAAAACTGCAGCTCTTGTGGGGTGTTCCCGTCTGCAGTGGTCAGTCCCTATCAAAGTGGTCTAAGGATAGAAAAGCAGTCAACTAGTGACAGGGTCATGGGCAGCCACGGCTTATTGATGCACATGGGGATCGAAGTCTGGTGTGTGGTCCGATCCAACAGAAGAGCTACTGTAGCTTAAATTGAAAAAATTAATTTTGGTTTTGATAGAAAGGTGTCAGAACACACAACATGCGGCTGCTGTTTTGGCAGCAAAAAGGGTACCTACACAATATTAGGCAGGTGACCATAATGTTATGGCTTATCGGTGTACCACAAACCACAGAGAAAAGGTATTTCTGTTATAAACAAGTTATCAATGCAATTACGTCACTACAAAGGTATGCATGTATGTCGTAACCATGGTATCTCATATATACCAGCTTTCAGCCAATCAGCAGTCAATATTTGAACCCCTCGGTTTATGGTAAGACCTTGTGGTGAGCAATGTATGTGAATAACTGAAATAACCTGACTTTAATAAATTAAGATTATAGAAAATGGGACCAAAGCTCAATAGAACATTTCCATCTGGAAGATCATTCTTCCAGCTCAAAGCAGAGCACAACACAGTTCATAGGTTTAGCCCAGGGGAGTAGGGTTCTGCATTCACTCCAGAAGCACTCTACAATATCATGCTGGGACCTTTAAGCGTGCTGCATAGTATTCTGGCCATATACACCAGACAAACGAGGAATCCTCATTTTGCACCCATCCAGTTACGATGAAAAGTTACCAGCGGTGGCTGTGCATTATCACTGCTGCTTTTCACCCTGGCTATTAAACCTCATGCTTATTCATTAGGTATCATTATGCTATATATGGTTATAAAATGAACAATTCTAAGATGAAATGTCTCAATACGTGGATTCTAATCTCTGATATGTAGCGCATCCCCAATTTAATATACTTTTTAAAATTTATTTTTATTTCACCTTAACAAGGTACAGTAGGCCTGGTGTGCAAAGGCGTCCTGGCCAAGATGAAGTATAATAGTGCAAGACAACATAAGACAACATAATGTGACGTAGAGTAGGATCTTCCCTTATACCTCATGTCAAAATTTAAAATAAGATCATTATTTTCAGTCTGTATTTCCAGCTATATATTTCTAGTAAACTTAACAGTGTTGTTCCCTTCTTTTATTGTATTCCATAAAAATGTGAACAGAAATAGCCTATGCTGTTGATTTGAATGATGTACAATGAACTAGCACGGAAGCTTTGGAAAGCTCTGCATCCATTAGAAAAATGTAAAATCCCCAAAATAGTTGGATCTGCAACAACTCTGTTTTTATTAAGTGGTGTGTCACTGAAAGGACTGGAAGAATGCTTTTGTTCCCAAGCCTGATAATATACCGGTATACAAGCCAAAACCTAAATAATGACCCACTTTTCTAATATAATACATTTTCATATACTATTGAGTATATAGTGCATATTGCATGGTGACTTATATCCCAGTGCAGACTGCTTCCTGGTTGGTCCTTGAATGGGAGACCGATACTACTGGATTTAGTTCTGGAGGGCCAGTAGGAAGTCTACAGAAGGTCTTCCATCTGGTCTACAGGACCACTTGCACAGAGTAGTTAGGAGGACAGTGCCTTGTGTAAAGTACCTGACAGGATGTTAAAACTGGGTCTATTAGAATTCTCAAGGCAATGTGTCCCTCATAGCGTCATGGACATTCTCCGCTTCCAATTGGCTCATTCAACCCCTATTAATTTAGGTGTAACTATTTCTCATGTCATTGAGCTACTGTATATGACAATCTCCTTTGTCAATTTACCTGGAAAAGAATATCGCTTTACGTGTCTTGTGACACGTGAATGACAAAATATTAAATTAATATTGTTTATAAAAACTAGAGAGACTGAACTGCAAGATATCTGGCAATTCTTGGACAATTCTATTTTATAGTCACTAAATGCTCTCCCTGCATTATTGCATATAGATATTAAATGTACTATATCACTGTAATACCAGTGCTATATGCAGTAACTATGTCTAGTTACCAATACTATACCACCAGGTGTTATTACCAGCACTATATCACTGTGTGTTATTACTAGTATTATATCAATTTGTTTTATTACTGGTATTATATAAATGTGTGTTATTACTAGTATTATTTCAGTGTTTTATTACTAGTATTATATCACTGTTTGTTATTACTAGTATTATATCACTGTGTGAAGAATTTAATTTTACTTGCTTTCTTTAATGTCATAATATGTCAAAATATAGTATTTAAAATGAATATACATTTGTTCCCATGTATTGTAAACATTTTATGCTTGTTATTTATTAACATTGTTTTCTTTATTCACTCCTGACCTATTTGTGGGTGTCTGCCCTTTAATGACTGATGTAATGAGTGTAGCACTTTGGTTGATATGGGTGTGTCTTCAGGTAGCCGACGCCCCCTTTACGTATAATCACACCTGTTGTTGATTCTTAGAAAGGGCTTCATTGCCCATTCTCTCCAAGGACTCTGATGAAGATGTAACTTTACATGGAAAACGTTAGTCACTATTATGCACCTTTACCAATTAAACTATTAATCAAGAAGACAGCTGTGTTGCTCCGGCAATCTTTTTTCTCTGGTATTATATCACTTTGTGATAATTCTAGTGTTATTCCACTGTGTTATTACTAGTATTATGTAGGTCTAAAGATGCCCTTGCTTCAGTCATGAACTGATATTTATCAGAAATTCCAGTTTCCAAATACAGTGTAAATATGTTGCAAAAGAAATTGATATTTAAGTGACTTGATGACGTAAGGATTCCATTGTGACTTTGTCGCAGGAGGAGTATTGTAGCTATTGCTGTGTGAAATACATTTAAAAGACAAGGTATTTACTAAAATATGAATAACTTAAAGAAGATCCTTGACCCCTCCCACATAAGGTACTGACTGGAGTTTAAATGTGGTAGATACGTTGAGAATATTATCAATATTAAACTCATGTTGTTGCTAAATGTGCTAACAGGACAGGAAATATTAACACAACTGCAGGTATGAACATATCAATAAATCATTATGTATTGGTCGTATTCATTATGAAATACTTCCATTTTGTAACTTCCGCTCTAACCCACTCATACAGAGTTGTGCAAAACACCCAACAGGGAACAGAGAGTGACACAGAGTAAAAAACAGGATCTTGTGAAGAACAGAGAATATGTTTAAGAGCAGCTGACTGCAGAGCAAGGCTGATGTATTTTTGAAGAGGCCGTAGAGGAAGAGCACAGGGCAGTGTCCTTCCTAGTTCCTGGCTCGCTGCAGCTTCCTGCTGGGCCTTGTGCGTCCCTGATGTGGAATTTGATTCAAACAAAGCCACTTGTCACGAGTCACGCTCCTGCCGCCTGCCTACTATGTGCCATTGTTTCAACTGCCCATTGATCTTCTGACTGAGTCTGCCTTCCGCTGCTTCACCTAACCTTGTTGACTGACTTAGTTGTTTAGTCCTCCCTAGAGATGTGTTACTAACAACCAAGTGAATCACTGGCGTCTGTTGTAGAATTAGTCTCCCATTTAGGATGTTTCCACTCCGTCCTCAGTGTTACACCTGCCAGCCTCACATTCACATAGCAAACAATGCATAATCTCTTAAAAGAAATGGGTAGGCTAGGTATCTCTGACCAATATCCTGTAGGTCTGAGTATAATGGAAAATAAGTTCATGTCTGTAGAGGGATTTTGAAAATGGCACAGATGTTGGGGTCTGCTACTTATTACTTTTAGTGTTCACTTTGTGAGCCAGCATTTTCCAGCATGACTGTTAGTGAAACACTGGGTTAGTGATACATCCCTGCATTCCCATAAAACCATCTAATATGGTGAAAACAGTACAGCTCCCTCACCATGGTGAAGTTCTTTTTCTCATTCAGAATGTCAAGAAAATTAATCAGCTCAGTTCATTCAAATACCACAAAACCACAATGCCGTAGTTTTTTCAATGGTCAAATTAACAGACTGGTCTTAGCTGCTGTTTTCAAACCTACAGTACAACTACTTCCAAGGCAAACATGTTTGCTTTAACATTTCATTTTATTTAGACATTTGGAATTAATATTGTAAATCCAAGCATGCATAAATACATAAATACTTCTGCTGTTTTTACAATACAAAAGTTTTATGTTAAGACATTTTTGTTGAATCTACATTTATTTCAGTTTGAAAATGACTGAAAATTTAACAATTGTTGCCCATCTACTTTTGAGGTAATCTTGGACACTTACCCCACAAATACACCCTGCTGTGAGTGAAATCTAAAGAAAAGGTGTCACAGCTGCAGCTTGATGTGAATTTAAGGCATGTAAGTGGTGATGTAAGGGATAAAGTTTTGATTAATGTTGTTCTTTATTTCACACTTTTCTGGAGGAAGGCCTGTGGCATCACCAAAGACCACAATCTCACAAACAAACTGTTAATAGCTATTCTAATGCCACATTGTAAGGGATACCGAAGCATCAACGCACACACCAATACAGTAGACTGAAGGACAGTTTCTACCCACAAGCCATAAGATTAACCAATAGCTGAACTGACATGAATCCCTGTGTAGATACTGTATTATTCTGCTGCTCTTTTGCTAAAGCCAACATCCCTGTGTATATGCTATTTATTTTTTCCAACTGCAAATCCCATATAATTCTCTTTCAGTGGCATTTGTGTATATTACTCCAAATTTTATTGTTGTATTATAATTATTTTAATTATTAGAAAGCTTGCATTGTATGAAAGTAATTTGTAAACACGTATATGACTAAAACTTGTGAAGTTTAAGGTGTATTCTAATGTGTGTTCTCCACAGGTGAAAGGTGTACTACAGCACAACTCCTGGTGGGGGCAATAAGACCTTGTCTATTCAGGTACATCCTACTATCCACAGCTAGATCTCTTTTCCTCTTAGTTTGCTGACGCAATGACTAGCTGTTGTTTGGCTGCATTTTTAGGCCTGTTTGGGGGTGCTGCAACATGCTGAATGTCTTCTCTATCTCCACATTCCGAGTTGTATTCAATCGCTTTTATAGTTGCTGTTGTAATGCTGAGAAGTGTCTATTGTTTTGTATACAGCCTCCTTTCTACTGCTGAGTAATGTATAATGTTTTACATTAAGCCTCCCTTGTAGTTCTGACAGGTGTCTATTATTTTATATTCTGCCTACCTTGTAGTTCTCTTATTTTTTATTCTGTCTCCTATTGTTGAGAAGTGTCTCTTATTTTGCTAATTTCAGGCAGTAACACATGAAGACAACACATATTATTATATAGTATAAATCCTCAACCTGCTAATCCTTCAAATGGGATTCAGTTAAAGGTGCAGTTAGCCATTCTGGCCACTGGTTGTAAAAGTGGCACTATGGAGTAAAAAAGGGTTCCCAAAACGTGTGTACAATGTCATGGATACAACTTAAACATGGAATTTCATGGCTTTCTAAGAGATGAAAGTGATTATATTAAGAGATTATGCAAATATAAATAGCATAATACACATCTAGGCCAAATTGTGTGTTTTTTTAAACATTATTTTGTTAATTGCAAAAGTCACCATCTGTATCTTTGATGGTGCTGGGGTCAAGTTTAAAACGTGGTGTACATAAACATCTTTATAACAACATGTAGTATACATTAATATTTTGGTTATTCAGTCCATGTTCCAAAGCCCTACATTCTGACAATTTGTTTCATTTGGACTGACCTTGTCTTTATTTTAGATTTGGCTTTAGGATATTTTTGTTATACATTTTTTATTGATAGGGAAGTAGGAAGCAAAAGTTATGTAGAGAGAGACAAAGAGGAAGAGCCCTGTTGCCTGAGCCAATCACCGGAGTGCATGTGTGATCTGAAGTTGTGAGCTCAGAACGCTAGACCAAACTCCAGGACAGACGATGTATTTTGACTCTTTATGTTTCCTCATAGCATTCCTTTATCACATTGGGATTTTATCAGTGTCATAATATGCAGGTCAACACAACATTTAGCTCTAGTGTACTTGAAAATTACCTGTGTACTGGACATTTCTTAAGAAAATAATTTACTAGATTGTAAATTTGTTTGACTTCTGAAAAGTCATGAAACTCATCCTGAAAGCACTACAAATGATTGTTCAAGCAGAAATCCCAGTATGGCTGCATAAAAACTGAAGTGAGATTTTTTGGAAACCTGTGCATTACTATACCTATGTATGAAATAAAAAAACTGTAAACACATCCAAATGAACCAGATGTGCCGTATACATCTATAACTATTTTTGTTATGTTAATTATATCAGCATTTTATATAATAATGTCAGAATCAGAGTCAGAAAGAGATTTATATGCTCAGTGACATGTGGTTGGATAAAACAGGTGAGCGCCCCTCACAATCCTGCATCTCTTTGGAGAACAGGAGTTGTGGAGATGCCGACAAGCAAGGGTCAATGGGAATTGGACAAGACCAATTGGTAGGGGAGAAAAATGGGGAGGAAAATCCCAACACAAAAGATCAACAATAAAAATATCAGTTGAGTTGGCATTTGTAGCAGTACATTTCTGTATGTTTGATCCCAAACCAACTGATGCATGTCTACTTATCTTCCCCCTTCCCTAGGACTAAGATGACCCAGCTGCCCAACATGGCTCCCAGGCCTCCCAACACACCTCCCCAGAATGTCTCTCCTTGCCTCTCCTTACCCTCACCTCATCTCCTCTTTCCGTCATATTCTATCATTCCTGTTGGACCAACCTGCTACCAGCAACAAATACACTCCAATGTCCTCCACAGCTGCTTTTGAGCACTCTTTAGCCTATCAAAGGCTTACAGTCTAACTCCTCCATGACCCTGTCCTGCATGTTCATGTCACAGATATTCTTCATGACCTCCTGCATGTTTGGTTCCGGGTTCTCATTGACTTCATGGAGCAGACTTGTAAAAGCTGTACAAAACGTGACATTGTGAACTGCACCTGTTCTGACTTAACATAATAGACTCAAGGCCTAGTGGCATAAATGTACACAAGAACATTGAAAAATACAGCTGATATTGTTATATTCCATTGTCTTCATGCAGCATTTCTATGACAACATTTTTGCGATTAATGTATTATTTTATTTATTGCCTATGATAGTGATTATGTTTTTGCAGAAACTCAACTAACCTTATTATATCCAATAAAAGTTATTGTTTTGTTTATGGTAAGGGACACTTCACTAAGGTGTGTCAGGAGTTATAAAGTCTAAATGGCAATTTGGACATCTCTTTAAACTAAGGTATCATTTCATGTGTTATAGGTTCATAATGCATTTATAACTACTAATTGACATGTCAATGTAGTCAATATATATATATATATATATATATCTATATATAGTATATATATATATGACAAGTCAAGTCATTGAACTAATTGTCAAAGAGAGCTATGACTAGAGGTCAATCTAGGTGAATAGGAGGAATTGAATACATTTGATAATGTAATTACTGTGTATTAATTGTTATTCAGTTTGCCCACTGTTCAAAACGGTCTTAAAATAAACAGCTGTACTGAAAAGCAGCAAGAGAAGGGAAAACAACTCTAGAATAAAAAATAATAGCATTAAATTAGATATTATATACATTTACTATGTGTGTTTCAGTGAAGACAATGTGTTACATTTGTTCTGGATTACGTTAGTGAAATATTTGAGATGGTTTTCGTATTGTATATATGAGGTTGGTTTTACTCTGTATGTTGTCTAGCCTACAATTGACATTGTTGTTGGTGCAGGTGTTTTTAATGTGAATGACAGGTGTTTGGTATTTAGCATGCTTAGTGTGGCTCCGGCGGTGTAGCCAGACTGTCTGAAACATCTGCATTCTCATGGAAAGGCTACATTTTTAAAATAAAACTTTAGAGTCAAAGCCATTTTTAGCTTTAGTTCTTCAAAGAACTGTTCATTTTTTGATGTATTAGTCAGAGCTAGGTCAAAGCACATATCTGAAAGCATATTGCATAAATTGAAATGACCGCTGTATTTTAATATAGACTTCCCATTATTAATTACTCTGTGACAGATCTATTGCAGGTGTAGGTATAGCTCTTTTCAATCCACAACCTGCAATATAAGTTGAGCTTCTGGGAAACTAAGCCCACCTTTTTGTTCTAAAGCAATGACTCAAGTGCCAAACACGACTTGCTCTGAAAGTATTTACTGAAACAGAGATGGTGCTGTGAGTAGCGTGTTTTGACTTGCAGTGGGTGCTACTCAGATTCACAGTACGCAGCCCTGGAATGTAGGCTTTTCTTCACCTTATGGGTGGTGCTCCCTTCCTCATCTCTCCTCCTTGCCTGTCTGTCACTCCATCTGTTTCTCTGTAAAACTACAGGAGCCACTGTGTGTGGATAATAAAGTGACCGTTGTCTACTTCACATGACGCACCTGTGCTTGGATGGTCTGTGATCAACCTGTGTTACAGTAATCGCAAATGTTAAATCCTGATATTATCCTGATACACTCATATTGTTTAATGTTGTCGTATGAAGTATGGGGGGGGTGAGGTCCAGAACAGGTCCAGATAATTCCTAGGAGTACTTCCCACCACTGTGTGTAAGGCCTTGGCATGGTCATTTTCACTGAAGAGGATGTAGTTGTGGGTTGGTGATGTGACAGGGATAACACCCCACTCACTCCAAGACAGGTAATCTTCGGTTCAGGTCACCACCTCTGGATTTAATGCACTTCTCCAGAAGAGCAACCTGGCAATTTACACATCCTCTCATCTATCCTTCCATTCCGACTCCTAGGAAGCACTTAACATTACAGCAGAGAGTAAATTGCTAATAACATGGTAATAGTACTGTACCGTAATATAATGTCTAACCATATCTATCAAGTAGAATCACTGGGGACAGAGAAAGTCGATAATATACTTGATAATTGTTATAAACGGCTCCGCAAAAATTGTATCATATCCAGGGAGATACTGAGGGTTCTCCAGACAGCTATTGGTTATATGGGCTTATCTAGTTATCAGCACATTACAATATGCTCACAAGAAAGAGACGCTATTCGTAACGGACATTTTTTATGTTGGTACATTCAATGGGAAACTGCTCTTTCACCAATGTTCTCATATAAAAGTGTATTCTCTATAAGGGTACAAGGCATGATGGCGTTAGAAGCTGTTATGAACCCTTCACCTGCCTTTGGGCCGTTCACAAAATAACTTCCTGTTGTTGTCTTTGTCACACTGGTTGGAAATTCTTCGAGGACTTTGGAAATAAGCCTCCTTTTTCTCTCTGCCACAGGCTATGATTTTTAAAACGTAAATGAAAACACATTGAGATGCCTTATAGATAAGAGCTGGTTTAACCAGTCTTTACTGAAGACTGTACATATTTCCTTAACAGAGGACAAGAAATAATTAGATAATGGCTAATTATTTGATCAGATGGTAATCTATATGTAGAGCACTAGTATGACAGTATGCAGTTCGGAAAGCAGTGCAATATGGATGACATCACTAATCTCGATCTATTTTGTAGAATGGGATGGTCGTTGGAGTTTATTTATATAAGGGTTTAAGATAGAGGTATGCATCTTTTTAGGTTGATATCAGAATATTTCACCATGTTTGATCTAAACTATAAAATGGAAGAGCTGGAACGAGTTTGGACGTGTGATGATAAGACCTGAGAGTAAGAGATGAACTATGAGATTTCTAACCCCCATGCTGGTTTAAAAAAAAAAGAAAACCACACAATCGCATGGAAATAAATACATATTTGAGACATTCTAATCCCAGCCAGCAGGGTACATGTAGAGCACTTGTATGATTTAAAAACACAATTCATTCAAAAATGGTGGTGGGACAACACCAGACGATAAATCAGTTAATAGAGAAACGAGTAGATATTTATCATTAGGTCTCTTATAGCACTTTCTTAAATGAAAACAATATCTCAAAGTTTAAAAAACTTTAAATATAAACTAGGAATCCCGGTTGTTAAATAAGAACCCTACAGATAGACAACAGCGGGACAGAGTGTCTCTTTTTCCTATTCTTTTCAGTTGACTTAGTCTCAGTGAATAGCAGATCCACCACCATCACATTGTCACAACTGATTAGCAGTACAGACCATCTCCCAGGCTGCCAGAGTGAAAAGCTGTTGAAAGCAAGGAGATGTCACTCAATCTCTGAAGACATGTACCTGCATGGGTGAGCACAGGAGACTACCTGCCCAAACAGACCAGAGGAAGTAAAAAACAATTCACTATAAAAGCTAATAAAGTATTTGTAAGGTTAGGAAACTTTTCTAACACTTTTGTCAGCATTGACAACTTTTCAGGAGAATAAAAATGTATCTTGGCTGTATATCCACACCCGGCACAAATTAAAAACTAACAGTGTGTCCACACCCCGGGTCGGCTCAGGCCATAAGCCTAACCCAAACGTCATGTTCACACACCGCATTAAATCCAACCATAGGCCTGACCCCAACCCAAGCGTCACGGCCACACCCCTGAGTCGACCCCAGTCATAACCCCATCCCTTAACCGGAACCCCAACACTTACCGCACACCTCTGCGGGATTATGAGCTGCGAGTGTACAGTAACACCTTATGAATCACATCCTCGTCTCTTCAAAAAGATTCTTTATATCCAAACATTCCTCCCATTTAACCTTTTCACTCTGTTTCCCCCCATCGAGTCTAAGTTCCCTACAGATCATTACTGTCATCCTTTGATTTCAGGAATCCCTTCCCACAGGACCAGACATGCATGCTTACATAGCTCTGGGCTTTTGTACCGTGCCCATGTGAGCAGTCGGTACAGGTGCCTACAGTACCTTTCACAGCACAGTAACCACAGGTAGGTTTTTAATCACTTCTTTATTACATGCTTGGTACTCAGAGCTGAATGGCCATATTAAATGTAGATTCATGTAAAAGGTATCCTCTACTTTATATGACCACTATTTACTTTGATCCAGATCGATAAATGCTCTTTTGGTTTTCCTGTTAATTTGTTTATTATCTTAATGTTTCATTACTGGATTGGTAATTGTGGCAAATGAGTTCATGACATAAAACGATTAAGATGTTATTTTCCAGTGGGTGTGGATGTGGGCTTTTCCCAGCTCTTGAGGAGCTCATTACAGAAGCATTCTCAAACAATTTAATTACTATTATGATTGTCATGGTATTCATTCACATTACACTATTATTATTATAATACATAAGGAACATCTTCAAGACTTTGGTAGTTAGACATCCTGGGATTTTCCCATTGTTAATACCGATGGTTATGTCAAAATGTGCTGTATCAATGTGCTGTTTTTTACAGGCTGGTAGCTGACTGAGTCTTTAACCTGTGCTGACACTTGGACAGGTTGTGTACCTGTTCATGAGCAGAATTCCGCGTTTCAGCACACGTCTGCACCTTGCACCTGCCACAGGCCAGACTCTCAGCCTTTACAGACAGAACTTAAAGGCAAGTTTCAACCTGCTGCCTTCATACACTTACTCAGCCCTGGCATGTTGTATCTTCAATAAGCTATTGTCAACCTGCTAGGGTAGAGAAAAGAGCCTCTTTAAGGTATTATGTATGGATTTTTCATATCTTTAGGGGATATATGTGGTATGTACTTACTGTAAGCCCTGATAGGTGAATTCACTTAAAACAATTGAGGTAACCGGTTGCCCTAAAAACGTTAAGTAATGGGTTATGAAAACTTGAGTGCATTTAACTTAAATGCATGAAAGGGTGGAATTTTTTTTAAAAGTTAAATGCACTCAAGTTTTCATAACTCATTACTTAACGTTTTTAGGGCAACCGGTTACCTCAAATTTTTAAAGTGAATTCAACTTTTCGGGCTTACAGTGCTGTATGTTGCCCTCACAATGGAAGACATGGAGCATTTCCAGATGCGCTCGGTTTGTTGTTGTGTATGAAATGCTCCTCTAATAGAGTGAATGAAACGTCAAGTATTCTGTGACCATTACATGGTGTCTCCATTGTATTCGCATATTCATTTGTCTGACAGGCTGTAGGAGATAAACATCATTTAACAAAAATACTAGAAAATCTATTGATTTTCTAAAAGCAATCCTCTAAAGTAGAGCCACGTCAATGTCTGATTTCATCAAAACATCCTTGGCCATAATATAATATATTACGCACATGTTCGAGGCAGTGCAGCTTAGAGGCGGAAGTCCAAGAAGATACCCCCTGCCGCCCATGACACCCTATGGTACATGCCCAAACACACATTATTTTGCATTCCTCCTCCATTATCTCCATCTTCCTCGCCATCTGCTGCCAATTACATCATCAAAATATTCCAGTTCCTGCCATTTCCCTCCTTCAGTGTCTGAGTACCGAGAATTGCAAGGAAATGCTTGAATGTATTGAGGCAGAAATGAGGATGTGCATGTTGTATGAATTCAGATACAGTATGAATGAACTAAAGGAAAAATAAAATCTGATTCATGCTGGAAGTTATGCACCCCTCTTATTTGTCATCTAGCTGCAATCTGAGCCAACCAGAGAACATTATTTATCTTGGGAGGAAGTTGATTCAATTAAAGCCAGATCTACACAAGGGGTTGGATAAAGTGTTTCCTTTTGACACATGGTTTTGTTCCCACCCTCAAAATCCCATTGGACTCTTCACATTTATTTCAGAATCTTGTACACTGTACATGGACGTATAATGCAGTATGCATTTAACGTTTTAACTCGTGTGTCTGCATACAAACAAATATTCCTTGTTCAACTCAACAGAATTCACTTCCGGGACCAGAATGAAAGTGTACGCATATATATAGGGTGAGCGGGTCGAAGACACTGAAGGTTTTAGGTAGGGAGGAAAAGTTGTTGATTATATTCAATGCAAAAGAAACTATTCATATATTTTTTAAAGTGGGTGACCAGTCACATGATCAACCATTTTAAATCTCTTTCCAGTTGGAATGTCCCACCTTGCAAACCCATCATTGGTTTACAAAATAAGAGTGACAAGCAATTCCAGCCAATTGAATCAGAGACAGCAGTACCTACCACACAAAAACACTTGCACACCTGAACCTCATTTTGACTGGGATTGGGATTTGTCTGAAACAGAGTTAGGTCACTTTTGGGCAAGGTAACATCCCCTTCTTAAAACGGTGTGTTTGAGAAGAGCTTGGCAATTTCAAAGGGAGTGGTCATGTGACTGAATAAAAAAAGGTTGAAGAACCCTTCTGTGTGGTAGGCTGACAATTTAGTTCTCGGATGTGCTATAGCTTCCGTCTACGTTTTCTTCTCAGGGATTAACCGTAGTTCTCCTCTCCACAAGGCCTTGTCACCTACTGTACTTCTGTGTTCAAGTCAGCAAGAAGGAGTGCAGCTACACCTGCGGCTGCCTGGCTGAACAAGTGTATCAGTGTCTGGGGGTGCGGTGTCTCTGCTTGTTTGGCCTTGTCGTCCGGAATGCACAGGGGAGACAGTCAGGTGCAGCCGGCGCGTGGCAGCTTGCTGCTGGACGAGATAACCTGCTTTGAGACACGGGTGTGGAGGGAGGGCCGGACGAGTCATACAGCAGCTCTCTATCGCCCCGATTGATTCATCAAGTAAACTCTCAGAAGGTGATGTTAATGCAGTCAGCTGACACACCTCTTCCAATATGGTCAATTTAATAACTGTTTTTTGAGAGCACAGGAGAACATATATCTTTGCTATTCTAGATGGAGTGACTCATGTGATTGACAATAGGGTGGAGTTTTGGGGAGATTTTGTTTTAGCTTGAGGGGATGAAAAAAATGATTGCTATTGAGGAAAGAATTCATGAGCAATGTTTGAACTTGACAAGAAACAGACACAGCGTCAACATCGTCTTTGCATCAACAAACTTCTGAGGGGCTGGTTTTTACAAAGCAAAATTTTTGGCTAATTTCCACAATACACTAAAATTAACCTTTCCAATATCCGAGTTCTACTTCTCAAATTTCGTTTGATTGTCTTAGCTCAGTTGTTCTTGTCACTTGTGTCTCTACAATTATTCCACTGTGGTGATGCGGTCTCCAAGTGTTTTTTTACCATAAGAATCAACCTACCCCTACATAGTCAAAGCACTTATGACTGGGGTCAATACGTGGTTATGTGGTTCCTTTCGCAATACCAAAGCATTTCATTTTCTCAACACATGCCATGACATCATAACTGATCATCCCTGGTCATTGACCTTGTTTTATTAACAACAGCCCCTACGTTCACACCAGACATACTTGCCTGAACCTCCCAAATATTACTCTTTATAATGGAGGGAATATTATTCACCAATGAATCCCAAACCAAAGTACCTTTTTTGAGGAGAAACTGGTCCTTCTCAAGTGTTCATTTTTCCAGAATGTGTATATTTTTGTTGTCTATAGTTTTCCTTGGTGGCATTGAACAAAGCCTTCTACTGTGGAGTAGTGGAGTTGGTCGCAGACACTCTGTCTGTACTGGGAGTTCCTGTCCCTGGACCAAAACCCACAGACCAACAGCAGAGAAGGACAAGGTCAGCTATTGCTGCTCCACTGATACGACTTTCTCTTGACATACAAAACACAGGAAATATACCTCTCTCGAAAAGCCAAAATACTATAGTTGTATTTATTCAGAAATTAATAATTTTCTACATTTATTTAAAACCAACATGTTAAAATGTTTAAAAAAATTTTTTCAAGTGCTGCAATATCATGTTTTGTTCACGATGTGGATTCAGCTATGTTCAGGCAGCCACAGGTATACAACATTTTTGGCAGTAAATATTTCATGCACCCTATATTTCAGTCTGTTTGTTAACTCTTTTCCACATTACTACTGATGAAGTCTTTTATCTGTTGCTGGAATTCCAGACAGTGCTGGCAGTGATAAGGGAAGCTCGCCAGCAATAATAAATAAATAGCAGAAACACTCACAGACAAAAAGAGCACACGTCTTATCTGATTGACATCAGGGTTTTGATGAAGCCTCCCTTGTCACTGTATTCTCTTTGAAATCACCTTCACTATCACTTTTACAAGCTCTGGCTTACGCTGTCATTCTTAAGACATCATGTGAAAGGAATTCACAATTATTTTGATCTCTTCTAAACAAACTAATAATAAACTTCTGATAACAGTGGTTCGTTTTCTATTTCGAATTCATGATGAATTGTGTTGTGTAAAATAAAATACATTTGGAAAAATGTTTTTTTGAAAAGGTGACTGTGTAACTGTGGCACTGCAAAAATCAAAAGGAAAAAATGAATGGCAAAAATAATACATACGGCACCATCAAACTAATGAAAACCTACAGCACTAACAAATGAATTAAATCACACAGGACCAACAAATTAATAAACACACAGCACTAACAACTAAAAAGTTAAAAGGATGTTGTGAAGTTGATATATGTAATTTAAATATACCATCAGAAAATAAAATTTGGCATTTGGATATGCCTCACCACACAGAAGAACAAAGCCTTCCTGTAGTTTCTCCTCATTCTAGATGGCCAACTTGCTGTGGGCTTGCAGCACATCTTCTAAAGCAACTGAAGTGAACAAGGTCTGGTTCTATCAGCGCAATAACCTCCAGACCCCTAGATGACATCACTTTAGATTACAGGGTCCATGAGTTACACTGGTATCTGGGGGAGAGGGTGTGTTCACAAGGCCTAATGACCAAGATGGAATGATGTGTAATCTGACCCTTGACCTCAGACAAGCTGTCTGACTTCATCAAGCTGTGTCTGAGCTGCAGCCATGCTTTTTAGGGACATGAAGGTTACAAAACAGTAGTTTCAGCATTCTCAAGCATAGAGCAACGTGTACTTCATTCAGAGAGCGCAGGTCAATGAACTGCATGCACACCTCTGATGGTTAAAGATAAAGATGAAATGCCTCTTGTATTTGTAAGAAATATTAGCCTGTGGCTAACTGGTGGGCCTTTGACCTTGTCCCCTCTAGTACTGTATACTTTAGATACTGTAGCTCTATCCGATGATAGAGACTTCCTATACAATCACTTTCTAAACACTCGGCTGGTATGAGTCATTTGTATGCTGTTGGAATGGGATGTATACTTTAGCACATACTTACAAAGTTGTCTTCTTACAAATGCTAACTGTTGTGAGCAAACAGTTTGGGCTAGAAATGAAAAGTTCCATGTAAACAGGTTGAGTGTGAAATTTTGATGATTTAATCATTTAATCTAAACTGATTGCTAGTCAGTGAGCATCTTTGATGCCAGGCACTGAAGTACAACTTTGTTGTTAATGTTATTCATTGGTTTAAACAAGCTATCTAACCCATGTGAGCAATTGAATTACACTGTTTTATTCAAAGGTACAGTTTTAATAAAACCACTGTTATTTGTTGATTTAAAATTTGAGTAGATATCAGGGTGACCGACTCCATTTTATGTTTCTGTTATCACCCGAGAAAAAAGAAGTCGCGCACTCCAGGTTTCTTGCTCCAATTGACTATATTTTAAAAACACCAACATTTCGGCATCAAACTTGCCTTCTTCAGGTTTGACCTGAAGAAGGCAAGCTTTCTTCTTCTTTGTTGATTATTCATATTCTAATTATCTGACAGACAGCATCTCTATCTACAAATTACTTGGGTGTGCGCCAGAATATAGGTTTTTCTGGTTATCAACCACACATTAAATTAGATTAGATTATTGTCTTGTTTCTTATTCAACCATTACAGCCTGGCGCCATTTTCGGAAAACAGACTTGACCAGTAGAACCATAAACGCTGTTCTACGTGAGCTGAACTGTGACTTGGAATCTTCCATGGCAAGAGTTTTTGCGGTCATTCATGCAGATCAATGAGCAAGACTTTCAGCTGGCAATGCAAATTAAAATCAAACACAATTTGCTTACAGTTCAGATCACGTAGCACAGAGTTTGTGGTTTGACTGGTCGAGTCTGTTTTCCGAAGATGGCGCCTGGCTGTATACACAAATGGTAATGTCTTTTAAACTATATTTCTAAAACACTTTACAAAGTTCTAAATGCTTCAGTTTACATATAGGGACCCTCATTATGCTACCGTGGAAGTGTGGTGCTATTTTGAGCCTTGTTAGTGGTATATAATAACGATTTATTTTTACTTCATCCATGTCCACACAACTAACGTTATAAGGTAATTATCAGTTTGCACTAAAACTGGGCACATTCGATTAGCATGAAAACATATCCAAGAGGATGGTCTATGGGATCAAATAAGGGCCAATAATATTTTGAGGTTGCGAAGTGATGTTTGCATGTGTAAAAAGGTTTTGCATCTGTAGAAATATTTTGTGAATGTGTAAAAAAAATTGCATCTGTAGAAATATTTTGAGCATGTGTAAAAAAGTTTTGCATTTGTAGAAATATTTTGTGAATGTGCAAAAATGTTTTGCATCTGTAGAAATATTTTGTGAATGTGTAAAAACGTTTTGCATCTGTAGAAATATTTTGTGAATGTGTAAAAAAGTTTTGCATCTGTAGAAATATTTTGTGAATGTGCAAAAAAGTTTTGCATTTGTAGAAATATTTTGTGAATGTGCAAAAATGTTTTGCATCTGTAGAAATATTTTGTGAACGTCTGCAAATGTTTTGTGCAACACTGGAGTTACAAAACCCAAGTTACGAGTGGCGAAATTTTGACTGTATCAAAACAGGGCCAAGACGTTATCCAATCAGCTTGTTGCTTACTGATTAGCCAGTCAGAACGCTGCCCACCGATCAACCATTTCAATCCTTAATGTAGCTAGCATTACACAGGATGTTTACACATTCACAAAATATTTCTACAGATGCAAAACTTTTTTACACATGCAAAGTTCACTTCGCAACCTCAAAATATTATTGGCCGTTATTTGATCCCATAACGGTCGACTCAGTACCAATGTAGTATTAACCCCTAGGTTCATTTTGATTCGGAGTTGTCCTTTAACAGTGTATATACAGTAGCTCCCCAGTTAGTGTTATTAGATGTTGATCATTGTTCCCTGTTGGATGTTACATGTTTGTTTGTGTGCAGTTGTGTTTGCCATTTTCGGAAAAAATTTGACTCCTCAAATTCTTGTTTATTTTGTAAGTGTTTTGGACATATTAAATCTTTATCATTACCTTCGTACCTTTGCCGACCATGCCTGTACTCACATTGTGACAGAATGCTGACCTAAATAGAAGGAGGCAGTGGTGTAAGGAGACCCTGGTTAGAATCTATATGGCATACATTTGGTTAGAGTCCACTGTAGACAGCTGGTTAGAGTCCACCGTAAACAGCTAGTTAGAGTACACTGTAGACAGCTGGTTAGAGTCCACTGTATATAGCTGGTTAATATCTACTGCAAACAGCTGGTTAGAGTCCACTGTAGATAGCTGGTTACAGGACCGTCGCGACAAAGCAAGCAAACCAAGCAATTGCTTGGGGCCCCGAGCTGGCCTGGGGCCCCAAGACAACGACTGGTTAAAAAATAAAATGCAATGACAAACTGTGTGAGTGCCCCTTTGATAGTCAATGCAGTAAAGTGCAATGACAATGTTATCGGGATCCCCCTCAAGGGGCCCCTCTCTTGATCTCTGCTGCAGGCAAAATGCAAAACCTTCTCGGTCGGCAGTCATCAGGAATCGAAATTATGATTCAGGAAGCCAGAAAAGGAAAAAGAGAAAGGAAAAAAAAGAGAAAGGAAGAGGAGGATAAGAAAAAACAAGACAGTGGTAAGTGATCAATTACACTGGATAAAATAGCTCTAATTGTCTTGGTGTAATTTTGTAGCCGGTAGGCTAGCAAAAATATGTTTATGTTAGCTAACGTTACCTGTAACCTGCCTGAGGGCAAATGCTGCTTGTAACGAACAGGTAGTGCAACTTCTTTTCGAACGGATGGTTACATACTACTGTAATGTTTTTCACGTGATAGGGAAGATGCAGATCTGTTCCAGAATCACTGTTTATCGTATTTAATGACATGACATTCCTATAGCTTTGTAATAAGTTTTGATGAAATTGGCATAACGTCAGCATGTTATACTAACTATTCCACCATGATAATCTATTTCCCAAATGGGGGTTAGGAAAACCACACAATAAATTCCGTGCATCATAAATTAGCTTGGGATGTTTTTAAGCATTAGTTACCCTTAACAAAGTGTTAGGAATATCTGGTCCGTCTATCTATGTAATGTTTATAGATGTTTTAAAAATGGTTTCTTAAAGGTTTACACACTTTTAATCATTACCCAATACCTAATATATCACATGATAGATATAATGTGTGTTACCATAAACTGTTCATTTACAGCACAACTTATAATTAGTAAACATTTAATTATACACAAGTATTTGCACTTTAAACATTTTTTATGCACAGTTTATTTATATAAAGTGTGGGTGAACTTAAAGCTACACTGTGTATTTCTTTGAGTTTTTTATTTATTTTATTTTATTTTTATGGGGAAAGGTCAGCTTCAGTATTTGACAACATGATTGTCTTCGTTCTAAAATGTGCATTATTTCCAATCCCACTTTTTTTTGTTTTATATTATTGCTTTCTATATTTTACACCCGTCCTAACCTCTAATTAACCGTGACCAAAAGTTGAGACCAATTACATTGTGCCATTTTAATATTTAGGTCTAGCTTATACATTTTGTGTTATTTTACAATATTTACAAATCTTGTGCATTTTACAGAACCCAGTTTCACTTGATCCACACCCAACACTGTCCATCTATCTTTTAACCAAAGCCATATTGGGTTTCTATTGGCCATGTACATTTCTACTGTACTGTGATGCTTCACATAATTATGAAACCTTTCTATTTTCAATGACTCCACCAATTTGGAATTAAAGATGAATATTTTTGCTAAAATAATTATCATATTATTAATTGTCTGACTACTACATTTTAAGTATCCAAGTATTGCTATTTGTAACGTTAATTCAAAACTAATATTGCATTTATTCATCCATTCTTGCACCTGTGACCAAAAACATGCAAAATAAGGACAGTACCAAAAAAGATGATCTATAGATTCTGCTTCCTCAGAGCAAAATCTGCAGAGTTGGGAAGATTGTATTCCCCATTTGTATAGATTTCTATTTGTTGCCAATATTTTGTATAATAACTTGTATTGAAATATTCTAATTTTTGAGTCTGGTGTTGTTTTGCGTATTAATCCAAAAAATGTATATCTATTTGAGTTGATTCTTAGCAAAAACCCCTTTGTTCTTTCAAAAATATGTGCTCATTCATGTGTAATTACTTCCACCTAATAATCAAAATATTTTCGTAAGCGTATAATCTTCCATTCACAATACCTACAATGGTGCCGCTCGAATTGCGGCAGCCATGTTACGCTGTACATTAGCCAAAGAGGGACATACCTAGAAATTCAAGAATGGCCTTTCGCGCTTTTACACTAGTGGCACCGTGACGAATGTCAGGGGGAGATTACTCACGACTGCCTGCAAATGTCAAAGTCTGTTGAAGATGTAAGATCATGCCTTTTCTCTAGGACATGTAATAACAGCGCTGGCTCAAGCTGTACATAAGGCAAGAACTTTCCCCTGGTAACACAAACTTAAAATCTACTGCAAACAGCTGGTCAGAGTCCACTGTAGACAGCTGGTTACAATCAAGTGCAAACAGGTAGTTAGTGTCCACCAGCCGTGGTCGGTGGATCTTAATTGGGGAGGATGGGCTCGTATTATGCTCGGGACCGGAGTGAATGGAATGGTGCGCAACGCACAAAACCCAGTGTGCAAAACAAAAAACACTGGGTTTTGTGCGTTGTGCACCATTCCATTCACTCCAGTCCCGAGCGTAATACGAGCCTGTCCTCCCCAATTAAGATCCACCGACCGCGGCTGGTGTCCACTGTAGACAGCTCGTTAAAATATACTGCTAAATTGATGAGGTGGTTGATTGAGGATGTGGTTGAGTCTATAAATTCTATGCAAAACGGCAAAGCTCCAGGTCCAGACGGTTTCTCTACAGAATTCTTTAAGACATTTTACTCACACTTGGCCCCTTTACTCCTATCTATGTACAATGAGTCATTGGATCGAGGTGTGCTCCCACCAACCACAAGCTTCTATAGCACTTCTTCTTAAGAAAGAAAAAGACCCCACAGCCTGCTCTTTTTACAGGCCGATTAGCCTCCTCAATGTTGACGTAAAGGTACATGCCAAATTAATTATATATAGGCGTCTGGAGGGGGCCGTCCCATCAGTTATCTCAGAGGAACAGAGAGGTTTCATCCAAGGCAGACAGTCATTTGTCAATATTCAGACCTTGTTTAATATTATTTAGTCTGTTTTCAAATGTCCCTGAACTTGTGGTCTCACTTGATGCGGAGAAGGCTTTTGAAAGAATTGAATGGGAATATTTATTCGCCACTCTCCAAAAGTTTGGTTTCAGTAACAAATATAACGCGTGGATTAGGCTATTGTACGCATCCCCACAGGCAAGTGTCTGCACTAACAACACTCACTCTGATTACCTCACCCTGAAATGTGGGACAAGGCAGGGGTGCCCTCTTTCTCCTTTACTCTTTGCCATTGCTATCTCGCCCCTTTCAGTGGCTTTGCGGGCCTCATTCCAGGGTTTTTTATGAGAAGGAATTGAACAAAGACTGTGATTATATGCTGATGACTTGCTATTATACATGTATAATCCCATATCATCTTTACCAGCAATTTTCTTTATTCTGGAGAATTTTAGCTCTTTCTCAGGTTATAAGCTAAATCTGCAAAAGAGCGAGTGCTTCCCATTAAATCCTAGCCTGACAAGCCAAAACCACATCAAGATGTTGGGTCTGGGAACTCACCATTAGCAGGGCTCAAACCAAGGGGCAGGATAAACGGTTGTGTTTTAAATTCCCTCTGCATACAATAGGATAGTGCTACAACCAACCAGAGCAACAAAGTATCCGGTCGACAAAACTCTGAACACATCGTCCTTTTGTAAGAATGATTTCAGTGCCATTCTTTGTTCTTTTCTCAAAGCAAAGCTTAACTCCAAGTCTTATAGATAACAAACACATGTTCACACCATCGGTGGTTGACAACACCTTCTCTCTATGGAAAAGAAAGAGTATTAAAACATTCCATGACCTTTTTGAAAAGAGTCTTTTTCCCAACTTGGCTGCTAAATATGTCTTGCCTCATCACACTTTTTTTGTTATCTGCAGATGAGACATTTCATTTCTTCTGAATTTGCATGTTTTCCTTTCCTACCCTCTCCCCAGCCATGGGATGAGCTACTGACTCTCTCACCTCAACAGAGGTTATTGATTTATCAGGTCTATTAGTTGATTATGTCTTTTGACAAAAACTCTACCAACAGATAAAGATCTGCCTAGGTGCGAGAAATAAGTCTTGAACTTTCAAAGGGGTTCTGGGACAGAGTGACCGCGAGAGTAAGCTCCAGAGATGGGGACTCGAGTTTGAGACTCTGACTCGAGTCGCACTTAAGTCGCACACACAGTGACTTCAGACTTGACTTGAGTCTCGTCCTCAAAAGACTTCAGACTCGACTCGGACTTGAGATGCGTGACTCGTGAACAATATTTATTTTTAGGAATCGTCTGATAAGGTGAATGTTATTTCCCTTTCCGCATTATAAAATACCTACGTAACCTAAGTACTACGTAATATGTGTGGGTATCTGCTGCGCATGGCCACAAGTGAGAGAGGACAACACAAACATGTCAACAGCACCGGCATCTATTATGCCATTCATCATAAGATGTGGCTGTAAAAACATCATACAACAAAAGAAGCGCTGAATGCAAAATATGTGCTGTTACGATAAAGGATTCTGGTTTAACCACATCTAATTTTACCAGGCACCTGAAAACGCAACCTAATAGGTTAGCAAACATCTTTAGCTCAGCATTGGCTATCTAACGTTAGCTTGCTTCTTGTTTTGGCTACGTCCAAGGCAACGGTAGGTTACTCCGACTGTCATTCGCTAGATGTTCTGAAAAGATGAATGAGCGTTTGTTTGCTTGCCAAACTTGTGGTAGTTGATGAACGTAATCATTTACGTCCCGCTGGCTGCCACCGCGTTAATTATTAAGTGGCTTCAAACAGGTAACAGGTTAATGTTGATCATGTAACGTTACCTGTTTTATATAGTTAACGTTACACTGGACTTAAGATTCTGGGGGATGTCTGTGTTGACTTACCGTAGTTTATAAGCTGTCATTAGTTTTAGACGCAGTGCACATTACATGGTTGTGCCTTTTACCATTATTATTGCTAATATAACTGTCTAATAATTGACCTTGTTTTTGGCAGCAATAGTGTTTTGCATTTTGCTACAATTTGTCTTTTTACAGTTGGCACTAATTGGGAGGACAATGTAAATTATGGCACGGTGAGGTATAATATTTTCTGTATTAAGTTCTCATGGCCCCACAGAGCCTGCACAATAGGAGGCAAGGTCTGTCATTATGATTCAGCAACAGACAAGCAAATTCATTCTTCTTTAGTACCTCAATATTTGGTGTGAACTATCCTGTATGTCCATGTTACAAGGCAAAATATAGTTATTACTTTTAAACTAAAGTATTCCTGGTGTTTTTGTCATATATTGCAATAGCCTGTTTACACTGATTATATACACCAAACAAATCATCAAAGCTACTACAGTATTCTAAAAGATAAAGTAGTCATAATAACATACTGTATTACATTTACATGCTTTGAATTTCTTATACTGTATAGCTATGTAGTGTTCTAAGCAGCCTGGATG
>JACXGM010004900.1:0-25393 GCA_016801145.1 Umbra pygmaea
GCAATGTGCTGTATATAATTAATTCGTAATTCTGAAATGTAATTTGCAATATGGGATAGTTGCTATGCAGACACATTCATCAATGATCGCTGGTTCAACAATTCACTGAACAAGGTGGTTATACCATGAACACCGCTAGTCACACTATAGAATTTACGTACACGAAGTCAGACCAGACGTGAGATTTTATCGCAGCCTATGATCACGTTCAAATTGATAAATCCCTTGCTTTGCGTAAGAATCGCCGTACGCCCGTCGTACGCCTGTTTTAGGTCGTACGCACGTTTCATAAATGAGGGCCACTGTGTACAAACTTGCATTTATTCCACCAACTCTATTTGGTTGCCTCTACCCATGAGCTTCCTCTTGCTCTCACCATCCTCCCCCACTTCGCACACGCCCGGAGCTCTCTTAAAGGAGCCGCAGCACCATTTTACAACACTACCCCCACTCTGGATGGATATTACAGCTTAATTCCACTCTAGCCAAATAACACATTTCTTTCACAGGTATACAACCCTCATTTACAAGACGTCCTGATAGGGTCAGTGTAAGCCTAATCAGTACTTCCTAATCAGTACCAAAACCAACAGTTAGCTTTAACAGTAAAAAAACGATATAAAACATTTTACCTCATTATAACCTTGTCTTCCTGAATTGTCCATCAATAATGAACTCTGCGAGACACCCACTCTCCAAACCTGCCTAGGGCCCTTTGTTGATGGCTCGGCCTTTGAGAACAACGACCCTGTTCAGGTGGTTCCATTGCACCAACCCCACTATCCTAAGGGTCCTCAGCAGAGTGATGGGTGGAGGACAGGAAGGTCAACATGGCTGGTGTGTTCCCTGCATGATCCAGGATGTCACAGGAAGTCTCCTTCCAGTTCGTCCTAGAGAAAAGTCCGGCGAGGTCTGGGTCTATGGTATCTGTGTCCAGGGCTGGGGGTGACACCTCCACCGGTGTCCAGCCTTGAGCAAACTCCCTGGTCCAAGAGTTGTCCAGTGGATCACGGCTGCGATAAGATTTCAACTGGTCATGATGAACCACTTTCGCTTTCGTCTTTGGCCCTTTTTGAATGCGATAGACTAAGTCATCCAGCTGCCCTAGGATGAAGCATGGCCCCACACATCCGTGTACCCTTAATGAGATACCACACACCATCTCCGATATTGCGTGAGGTAACAGTTCTTGTCATACTGTCTCTGCACATTCCACAGACTCGCCGAGCGCATCCCTGGCGATCTAATGTGCCAACTCCAATTGCGCACACAGGCACTGGTCATACTCGGGGGCAGTGTCAGAGTCGGGGCAGGCTGGTAACCAGGTCCACCGGTTCACTGACTTCCCGGGCAGAACATCATGTAATTAGGAGACCAGTAGCACTGTGCCTTGTTACTCGGTAGACCATGACTGCATAAGGGGTCATGAGAACCACATCAGACTGTGGTTGAAATGGTGTAGTACGCATCTTTTCAACGCCGAAGAGTGTGCATTATTTCTGGATCACCTGGGACTCAAATTCCAGCCTTGGTCGCTCTGTAACGGCACACCCACTCCGAGGCAAGCACTTCAGCTACAGTTTCAGCCTTATCAATTGGTAGGGGGAATGCTTCTACCCATTTTGTGAAAATCCTGTCACAAGCACAGCTGTCTAATTCAGTGGCCCCATAATATCTAAAGTGACATGCTCCATAGGGGCTCCTACCCTGATGGTTCCCATAGGAGCCTGTGGTGTCTTGAGTTTGAAGCCGTGCCACGGTACGCTCAATGCCAAAATGTCCACCGATTGGTCCGTCATGTATCTGCCTTGTCATCAGAATGGAAGGCATGTGGTAGCACAATTTGTGGATAAAACTGGGTGTCATCCAGACCATAGAACCGCCTGACCAGGATTCCATTTCGGATGTAGAGCCGCCTCCACTGGCTCCAGTATGTCTTTGTGGCTGGACGGCATGGCGAGACTGCAATCCATGTGGGCCGCTCTCCACCAGCCTCCATCCAAGCCCTGATAGGTGCAATGTCAGAATCAGCTTCCTGTGCCTGCTATAGCTTCTCTGGGGACCAGCCACAGAAAAATGCAGCCTCACTGGTCTTCGCCACATTAATATTCTCTTGGGGTTTGAAATTTAACCCACTGAATTCACCATTGTCAGGGCTAATGGCCTCTACTCCCACTGGACTCTGCTTTGCCTGGCTGGAGACAGAGTCCAACTCACATTGCACAGCTTGGTGGCAGATGGTCCTGGGATAAGGGGAGGGTCCTGGCAGCTTACACATGCAGGATTGCCTGGAGAGGATGTCAGCATTGTTGTGCTATTGGCCTGTGCGATGATCTCGAATTCGTATTCAACTGTCTCTCCAACCATAGGAGACTGCTATGGTCCGTACGCACCATAAAAGGACGACCCAGGAGGTACTGTCAAATGTGATGTGAACTCTACTATGGCTAACAGTTTACATCTTGTGGTCCAGTAGTTCTGTTTTGGTCAGCTTGTGGCTCCCGTACACCAGCATACGCTCCCTGCCCTAACCGAGCTTGGGACAGGACAGCACCATTGTCAATGTCGCTTGTGTCAGTGTCCAGTATCATATTTCCCTGGTCTAAAGGGTAGCCCAGAACTGGCACAGTGGTTAGCAGGTGCTTGAGTCTGCCAAATGCCTCTTGGCATTCCGTTGTCCACTGTAACCAAGCATATTTCTTGGTCAGGGCATGGAGAGGCTCAGCTACAGTGGCAAAATCATTCACGAATCGTCAGTATTATGATGCCATGCCGATGAACCGACGGACTTCCTGGACTGATGTTGGTGTAGGCCACTCATGAACCTTCTATACCTTGATTGGGTCTGTGACCACTCCCTGTTCTGAAACTATATGGCCCAGACAGGCCACTTCACGGCGGAAGAGGCAGCATTTTGTCGGCTTCAGGTTGGTTTGCTGCAGCAATCAAAAATGTGGTCAAGACGCTGCAGCATCTGACACATCCTGACCCAGTACAATTATATTGTCAAAATACACAAGGCACGTCTCCCACTGCAGGCCAGCCAACAAACAGTCCATCAGCCTTTTTGAATGTAGCTGGAGCGTTACATAATCCAAACGACATGACATTCCATTCAAACAGTCCATTTCTGGTGCAGAAGGCAGTTGCTCGCTGGGCTCGGGGAGTCAGTTTAACTTGCCAGTATCCGGAGGCAAGGTCCAGTGTACTGAAACATTTGGCAGTGGAGAGGGTGTCAAGGGTGTCCTGGATGCGGGTCAGTGGATAAGCATCTTTGATTGGGTAGTCGTTAAGTGTTCTATAGTCTACACAGAGTCTGTATGTTCCATCCTTTTTACGTACCATCTCTATGGGCGAAGCCCAGCTGCTACAAAGCCCAGCTGCTACGACGGGCCCATCCAGCTTTTAGGCTCTGCTCCACCTGTTGGTCAGCATCCTGCTGCTTTTCCCATGCCATCCGATGTGGTGGCTGCTTGACAGCAACTCCCGGCCATATGTGTGGGGCCGCTTCTCTAACAATTTCTGCACAGTCGCTGTATCCCCTATTTCATAAGGGAAAATTTCAACACTGATGGCATCCTGCTCTTTTTCGGTCCTCTTGCTGTAAGCCACTGACACTTTGCTGTATATGTAGTCTCGTAACTCATGGAGAGCTTTGCCTGTCTTGCGAACGCGTTGTCTCAGCTCAATAGCCACCGCAGTAGCATGCTCTGAAGGGGCCATAAGCGCTAATCTGACCCTGGATTCCTGTGGACGATTGCCCCTGCTGCGCCCACTAGGCAAAACTTTAACTGGACAGCCATAGTCTTTTCATAATATTTGCCTTGGCACAGCTCTCGAACCGGTGTAGCCACTCCTTCCACGGCGTGGTGCCATCATGCCGGCCAGGACGCAGAGTGGGGACTCTTTCTTTGTAATCGCAGTCATCCTCACTCTCAGATGAAGGCTGACGTGTAGGATAGGGCCAACAAACACGTTATTTACACTGTTCACATTTGGAGAGGGGGCTGGATTTTGCTGCAATGCATGGCCATGGTTGGCATCTTTGAGTGAATTACAGCCAGGCGTGTGCCACTGTGGGCCTGAGGGGCGTGAGGGCTGACAGGAGACAGGAGTGCTATGAATGAATCTCAGTGATCAGAACCAAAGGGGTTTGTACTGGGCATTGCCACAGTGGCTACGAATGGCACTGCCAGCTGCCTACAAACTTCAGCATTATGCACCTGTGAGCATGGGTCTTTGGCGCACATCTGCCCCTCAATTTCTTAGCTAATCACTTTTACATGGGTTAATGTCTGATAACTTCAATGGCTGAATGGGGATATAGCTTGTTTCACATTCTGTATTAATGTATCAGTCTTTTCCTCAAGAAGGGTTTATTTTGTCTCCTATTTTCATTTCTTCTGATCTAATATTTGGTTTTAATCCTATTTCATCCACGACAGTCAGTGACATGGAAGGGTTGGAGTGGCTGATCATTTTTCTGAACATTTTCTTAACTTTCAGCCGCGAGGCGTTGACTAAAGGCTGCGACCTTGGCTACCATCTTATCGGTGTAGGGGGAAAAGGCACTAATGTTCTAATTCCTCCAGTTTATCTCACCGGTTATTTTCACTGTATGCTCACCACTGCTGCTCTTGCT
Source organism: Umbra pygmaea (assembly GCA_016801145.1). NCBI lineage: Eukaryota > Metazoa > Chordata > Actinopteri > Esociformes > Umbridae > Umbra > Umbra pygmaea. Next base: position 4,643 of record JACXGM010004900.1, read on the forward strand.
GTGTTTTTCTCGTTCCCTTTGTGGTCGCCAGTGTTAACCTTTCCTGATTGTCTTGCTTCCGACCATGGTCAGAAAACCAGGGGAGACTCGTTACCTCCAGGGACAATGTTGAAAAAAGTTAGCGTCAGGGTTAAAATCCTGTTTCTGGTGAGCAAATGAAAGGGCTTGGCTTTTAGTGTAGGGTTTTCTTTCCATACTGCACACACTGTGTACAAACTTAAATGTATTACGCCAACTCTACTTCGGTCGCCTCTACCGCTTCTTCTTGCTCTCACCCTCCTCTCCCACTTCCCCCACACGCCCGGAGCTCTCTTAAAGGAGCAGCAGTACCATTTTACATTTGACAGCTTACTTAACATCCAATGAAACAGGAAAATTCAATTCAATAAATATTATAATGGGAGGTCTTAGGAGGTGGAGGCTTAGGCTTTATAGCGGCCTTGGAACGCTGCAGAAGGTGACCCATACTGTGCTAATAGCAGGGTGGCGAAACACAAAAATCCATTTATTTATAAACAAATAAATGCAGAAAGCATCAGGTCAGGAATTTACCAAAAAAAGACTCAGTATCAAGGAAATGAGAATGTGAAATAGATGACATTTGCTTAAATAGCCCACATGAGCTGGCCTTTAATAGTATTGGTGTTACAATCACTCCTTAATGCCTGCTACTTTTGAAAAGAAGTACTGGTGCACCTATTATCTGGCCTCTTTGAAACTCTTAGTTGCCTCATGTTGCTTTGAAAACTCAAATGAGGCTGCTAATTATCTGACATCTAATAGCTGAATCACAATGCTAATTGAAAATCCACATAACATGACCTCTGCAACTGTAATTAACAGTCCTTTTCTAAGGGGGTTTTTCAGTTTGTCCATCCCCTTTAGAATCCACTTTTAGAAGCCAGAACTACATGCTGTAGATGAAAATCTAGTCATAAATAATTTGGATTTCTCCTCACAGCCAGAGGCCTGACCCTGACTAGATGAGACCACATCCATCCATCAGCGCCTCATATTTACTAATGCAATAGGTAATTAGTACTCTTTAAACACACTACCTGTTTCCAAATCATAGACTGTATATATCACTGGACGTAACATGTGTGATGTCACCCATTGGTTTGTGAAGATCTGATTTGGGTCATCGAATTTGCAGTTACGGGTGCAGACATCGTGGTTCTGGATGTGACGATTTTAGACTAGAGGGAGGAGTAATCTAGCTAGTTAACTGATATTAATTGGGATGCTAACGTTGGCTAAAGAAAAACTGTGTTAAATCAAAATGTAAAAGAAAATTTACTTACCGGAAAAACTGAACTGCCAACTCCTTTGAGTGTCTTGTAGTACAACCGAATGACATAGCCACACCCTAAATGCCCCTTTGCTTCATCGTCGATTTTAAAATCAAGAAGACCATAATTCAAAGAATTAACATCATTATGTATTGCAGAAGGCTTAAATCTAGCGATTGATTAACATTAATAGAGCAGAATACCTTGAACCAACAAAGAGATTATTTATAAACTCTCACATACTTAAATTTAGAGACTTATTGGAAGCTAAAACAATGCAAATATTGTATAAAGTTAAAAATAGAATGGTTCCAGAGTCTATACAGAACCAGTTTTAGATCAGAGAGAGCAAGTATGAATTGAGGGGAGTGTACATGTTCACAAATATATAGATTAGAACAAATGTAAAACAAAGATGTATATCTGCAAAAGGAGTTAAATTGTGGAATCTTTTAGATGAGGAAGTAAAAATGTGTTCCATGTTACAAAGATAAAAAAATACTAAGAAGTAGGATGAATAACAAATATAAAAGTCAGGCATGAATGGTAATGTGTATATGAATGGGAATGTATTTGTTTTTTGTAGTTGTATTTGTTTAGTTTTTTAATAAAAAAGAGGAATAAAATAGAATGTAAAAAGGGTAGGTGTAATAAGCAAATGCTTTAACCTACACCTTTTCGATCATTATTGATTATAAATGAGTTAAGATGACACTGCATGAACTAAGGTGACACTTTGGTGATGTTGAGTATTTATGTGATTGATTAATTGATTGAAATAAACTTAACTATAGCATTTATGTAATATTACATGCATATTTGGTATGGCATTATTGCTTTGTTCGTACAACAAAACTATGTGTTTTCATCGTACAGTTTATTTGCCCTAAATACGTACCGCATGTTTGCCCCATGTACTATAACATTTGCCCTCCAACTCATACAGTATGTTTACTCTGTGTTTAACGTCTTTGATGTCCTCTGCATGGAGCTTTCTTGTACTAGGTCAGGGGGGTCACCGCCCACACCATCAAGTGGAAATGCTGCCTCTTGTTGCCTAAGACTCACAGCAAAGACAATATGCCCATCACAAGAAATTAAAGTAACCCCACGGCCTGCCCATCCTCTGCCCACAAGTGTGAGAGTGAAGGCCCATGATTTGGGTCCCTTTTCCCCTTACCAAACAAAGCCAGACTAGCCATGGAGCCCATCACCTCCTATTTAAAACATGGTTTCCTACAGCTGAGCTCTCGGCCACACAGAACACACCCACACCCAAGATGAGAGTCCGCCCCTCCCGTGCTAAAACAAGTCCTCCCCATGCAGACAGTTATTAATTGTCAACCAGCTTAAGCCTTCATTATTCCGTTTCTACGTCTACAATACGACACTGTTATTTTCATAACTAGCTTTTCACCTCACTTCACACCTGATGGGAGGAAATTATAACTGATGCCTATCAGTCTTTACCCTGAAGGCACTATAAGCCCGCTATTTATATTTAAACTCGGTTGTGTGGAGGCTACTCTCCATTTCTCTAATTAAAACAGATACAATGTGTTGTTAACATATGCACATAAAGTATTGTGTCTAAACATGTTTGGCTTTGTCATGGAAGGTCGGAGCGGTATTCCCCTCTCTACATATATGAAAAAAAGCAAAGCCATACACTTGTACAATCCTATTTTTATTAACATTAATGGCTTCGCCTAGGCAATTCCTAACATCCCACAACCAACCACAACATCCTGACTCCAAATCCTAATTTGTAAAAATACTGCAATTATCTCTAAATTTTATACTAGGGTAATTTCTCATCATCCACCCAGCTATGGCCTCCTGTCTTGGCCCTGTCATTGCTTTAATGCTGTGGAACTTAAATGGTTTTGCTCACCTTGTGTCCGTGGTAACCTCTCCAATTTCTGTCAGGTAAAGCAACTGCAAAACACCTCCTTGTCTCTATCTGACTGTTCAACAGTTCTTTTGTTTCTGTGGTCTTTTGATTTCAATTTGGTTCTCAAAACTGTATAACTAGTTTTGCTGTGGTTTTTCTACTTTCAGTCCAATTCTCAAAATAGTCTTTGCAGGTCAAGAGGTGTCATCAAAGTCAATGGAATATTGAGAAGCCTTTTTGCGTTGCCAAATTGTAAAATATGATAAAAAGATCTTGGTAGAAATAATGATTTCTTGGAGTCAGGCAGCGGGTTGATCATAGGATGTTTATTAAAGTGCTTCTCATCCCGGATTGGGGAGATCTCTGCGACTAGTTAAAAAAGATTGGTTCGGAAAGAGCCCCGAATAACAAATTAGAGCTGGCTTATATAATTTAGCCTTATGGTTGTTGATGACACCTTCAAAAAAAACTTGTCTCCTCAGATCCATGACTGTCTCACATGAGCAGAGCCTATCTGCAAAGTCATTGTTTGGCCTTGAATCTCTCACAGATAGAGGACTAGCCCCTGTCTACACTCAGAATCCTCTAACAGGCCTCAGAATCTTAAGTGCATAACACTATCATCTTGTTGTACCATTCTAAACTGTTTAAACTGTATCTAACATGCTTATATAGAATTTTCTTCTCAACAGAATGAAAAGGGCAAATTCGCTAATCCACACACCTTCCAGGTTTACGCCAAGGCCCAAGGTCTTTTCATAATGGTAATTTACCTATTCCACTGTGATGTCGCACAAAGCTGTTTCCCAGTGGGTTTGTGGGATGATGGAGCAGTGGAAAAGGTAACCCTACATTAACCTCAATAACTTTAACATTGTCTAAACTAATCTTAACCCAATGCCCTACCACTAATCAAATTTTTGATGTTTTAATTTTTGGAATGTTTTTGTTTTTCATTTTGTGATTTCTTCCTCGTTTGTCTCCCTGCCCCTTTGGTTTTGTCCAATTCCTACCGACCCTGCCTTGACTGCACCTCCACAACTCCATGGACAGATGTGGGATGGTGAGGGGCACTCACATGGTTCATCTAACTACATGTTGTGGAGTCGGCCGATTCTTTTCACACTGTTCGTCCAACATGAAAGCGTTTAGTCAGATCATGCATGGGATGGTTACACTCACTCACATTACTTTAGAACTTACAGGTGGCTGATCTGCACACAAGGAGTCACTGGAGAGTGACGTGGCATGGTATTTAATCTGGTTTGTCTATCCCAAATCCAAGGAAGAGTTGTGCCAATTTGCACTGCCTTGTACTGGTTGTCAGGCTCACACCGCTGCCTATCATGAGGTAGACTGTCCTACAATGCAGCGACTTAGCCCACTACGCCATACAGACCGTCCCAATCTAATCCAAACCAGTGCCTTAGCTCTAATCTATTCTGCAAAACCTTGTCCCCAGGCAATTGCACACAGTGCAAATGGGTCAGGAACACCTTACACTTTAATTCAATTTACTGACTAAAAACACTGATGGGTGTGTCTCCAAATCTAAATCCAACAGCCATGTAGGAAGACTATAAATAGATGTGCACAGGAGATTGGTAGTTCAAGTATACTAATGGAACCAATTGCTATCGCTCTGACAGTTTTTCAAGTAGCGTTATAGGCCACATTTCTAGCAAAAGTTCACCAGACCCTACGCAAATTGGGTGGAAGTGTCTGGACATCAGATTACCCTAATTTTACACCTAACCTAATGTACATTTACAACCTAACTCCTAAGCCAGAATTAGCCTTTTAACTTGTGAGTAATGGCTAAAAAACGTGGAGACCAAATTGTCAGGATGTATTATTATAATTGTTTTTTACTTGTCTCCGGGTGTACAGTATAATGAAAATTAAAACTATCCTTAAGCTTATCTCTAACCCTAAATCAGAAATCCTAACCCTGTATTTAAACCCATACCCTAAATCTCTTTTTCAAGGAAACAAATGACTGAAAAGCTGTTTCCTGGACATGTGGGCTATTTCTTTGTTATTTCCTCATCAACTAAGCAAGTAAATGGTCTGGTGTTCATTCCAGGTGTGGCATTCGCATTTGGAAGCTGTTGCTGTGAACCACAACATGCAGTCAACGAAACTCAATGCAAGTAAACAGGCCATCCTTGGACTGCAAAAATAAAAATAATCAAATCCATCATAGAGATAGCAGGAACATTAGGAGTGGCCAAATTAACAGTTTGGTACATTCTGAGAAAAAAGAATGCACTAGTGTGCTCTGCAACACAAAAAGGCTGTACGTCCACAGAAAACAACAGTGGTGGATGGTCGTGAGATCTTTTCCATGGTAAAGAAAAACCCCTTCACAACATTCAGCCAAGTGAAGAACACTATCCAGGAGGTAGGCATGTCATTATCCAAGTCTATCATATAGAGAAGACTTGACGAGAGCAAATGGAGAGGGTTCTATCAGAAAGACCAACAAACAAACAACAACTGAAAACAGCTGCAGTAAAGGCCTGGCAACGCATCACAAAGGAGGAAACTTAGACTTTGGTGATGTCCATGCGTTCCAGACTTTATTTATGTGTAATTTTTTCCGATTACATTTGTCATACTGAAATAAGGGGTATGTGTATGAAAATGCTTGCAATTCCTAAATGTTTCATATCATATATTTTCTTCAACCCCTTGAATTAAAGCTGAAATTCTGCACTTTAATTGTATCTTGGTTGTTTCAGTTTATTTCCATTGTGGTGGTGTATAGTGCAAAAATTATAAAATTTGTGGCAGTGTCCAAATATGTCCAGACCCAACTGTATGTATACAGAAACACACATGCACAAATGCACACATTTGATTAATAAGCAGCTGTTCAGTGATGCTAAACTCTATACAAGATCTCTCATCTCAAATGGGGTTCTTGGATGTCGATTTAATGGATGAATAATTAAGCATTCATAATTAGATTTTGTCCTGACTTTCCCTGCCTCTGCTGCCAAATCTTTTTGTAAATGTGTGATTTTCATATGAAGGTTTGTGCCAAGCACAAATCTGAATAGAAGACCCAAGGGACTTGACACAATGTAAGATTCAGCCCTAATACCCTATACATTTATATGTATTAGACATTCATGTTTAGTAGGGACATTAGTGTTTCAAACACACAGATAAACAAATGGATTGACATGCAGCACAACATACATTTTGTATATTATTATATATTGTATTATTTGTTTATTATTTAGTATTTGCTAGGTAATCAGCATCCTACATGGTTGCAATTTGGCAGAATGTTTGTTGTCTACAATGAACAATGCAGTGCCTATTCAGTACTAGGGAAGATTTACTGGATATCAGATGAAACAACCCACTTAACCTGTCTAGTAAGGCAGCTTTGTGTGTGTGTGATGCTCATGAATGCTGAGTACATGTGTCTCTGTATAAGAAACAGGTAAGAGAGAGTGTGTTTAGAAGAGGAGCTGCTGATTGGGTCGGACAGGCAGCCAAAATAGCCTATGTGGAAGCGTGAGTTCATGATTTTATTTGTCTCCTGCTGAAATATACACCATTATAAAAAACATAGCTGGATATTAATTACTGAGCTACTGCTAATAGGTCGGAACATGAATGTATGTGTATGGATTTGTGTCAGAAAGGGAGGGACAACATTGGGGATCAGGCTGGGGTGACAGGTAGAGCATCTGTCAGCAGGGAACAATCCGCCCCTGAGCAAGGCACTTAACCCTACCTGAACTTCAGGTTATTTTTGTAAATGAAAATGTGTTCTCAGTAAACTTACCTGGTAAAATATGGCTACAAAAACCAAGGGTGTAGAAAGGAGTTTGATATTGTGGGGACACCATGTATTTTTCACACTGTTTTTTTTGGGGGGGGGGGACACATTGCCTGTCTGTAACATTGTCATGTTAGATTGTCCTCCTGTTCCTACACCCTTGACAAAAACTCCAAAGGCTTTATCTACTGTATGTCTTATCTGTGTTGTCCATTCAGTTAGTTGTACTGTGTTGCTTAAGAAGGCTGACCCTATGGTTGTGTGCCAGTAGGACAGTGTCATGTAGCTGCCTGATAAGATCTCTCTCCCTTCCCTCAAAGCCAAATGACAACATGAGCCCCGGTGTCTTTCTAGATCAGACCAGTCATAAAACTAATACCTTAAAAGAGTAGCTGCTGCTTCTAGATTTTTTTAGTAGGGGTGGGCACATTTTTTAGGTTGAGGCAATAATTTTAGCTTGAGGCAATAACTTTAGCTTGAGGCAATTATTTTAGCTTGAGGCAACAATTTTAGCGTGAGGCAAACATTTTAACGTGAGGCAAACATTTTAGCGTGAGGCAAAAATTTTAGCGTGAGGCTATAATTTTAGCGTGGGGCAAAAAAATTTGCGTGAGGCAGTAATTTTAGCTTGAGGCAAACATTTTAGCTTGAGACAAAAATTTTAGCTTGAGGGCACATTGAGTTTCTGAAACCAAGGGAAGGGCCACATAACCCCATTTTACAAAACAGTTTTAGCCAGCTAGTCGGAGTCTTGTAACTGTTGTGCCCTGGAAAAAATACAAAAATATTAATGGAGCCAGGCAAAGTAATCTGTTTAAAGGAAAGGTATCTTTAATATAATGTTGTATAATCCTGATTCACTGCAATGAGCAATTTATCAATTGAGATGAATATTTTGGAAAAGTGTACACTGTCTCCTTAATATGAATGGGATTTTACTTTAAAAAGCACTTAAGGAAGAGAAAAAAGGACAACACAGCAGTACAACAGACTAAATAAAAAGCATGGTAGTTTTAAAAACAAGGTATAGGTATCCTAAGGCCCTGTCCACTAGGCATTTCAAAGACGAATTTCACCTCCCATTCATTTTCACCTGGGTCACGTGACACTGCGCGTGGGGCAGTGTGGGATACCTGGCGATGCGAAGCTGTGGTGAGAAGCGCAGAAAGATAGGATCAAGCCTCTTTTATTCAAATTTGAGTCGAAGGTCCCTAGTCTTGACTAAGGTAACGTTAAGGTTGGTAGCTGCAGACTCCTCATTATTGCTAGCAGTTCCACTCACATCAACCTTCAGGGTCTAAGGGGTTTTTGGTCCACATGGCACAAAGTTGACCTTTTGGCCTCTGGAAAGGACATACTTTGACCTACAGTGAAGTGTGTTATGGTTTTGGACTCAGCAGACCCATGGCTACAACATGGATTAATGAAATCCAACATCCTGGGTCAGTGAATTATATGTTTTATTAAATATTTATCCTAAAAAAATAAATGTATATTTTGTTGTTTTTATGTGTAAAAGCATGTAAACCATGACGAATAAGGGTTTTTAAGGGTCAAGCCCCCAGGGCTCCTGGACTGGTGTGCGAAGTTTGGAGGCCATACAAAAAAGTCAACATTAAAATGCTGCACCCATTTCTTACAATATTTCTTAGCGTTTTTGAAATCCCAGCTATTTTTGTACTTCCTGTCTGAAACGTGTTTAGTAAAAAAGGTGTCTATAAAACATGACCGAATTTGAGGTGTCATAGCGCCGGCTGTGTTTAACCCACAGGGATGAGCCACCACTCATTCTTTTTGTCGGATTTTATTCTTTTCAGAGCCTGTACATTTCGTGCTTGATACTAGAATGTCGGGAGACTATGAAGGGTTTTAATTAACGTTAGTTTGAAGCTCATGAAAGTTACCCAATGTTTCTGGTTGGACTTGGACCTCTGTTGACGTGTCTGGCTCTGGCAGTGACTGGCACACGCATTCTTTAAGTACCTTCCTAAAGCCAAGCTAGCATAATGACTTAAAAAAAGACACTACTTTTTCGTTTCTAGGTTTTCAGCAGTGAAAAATGTTACGGTCAGGCGACAGCATTTTCCAACTAGAGTCCATGGAGAAGCAAACTTCTAATAGGGTGGGCCGACTGCTTGCCTTTACGTGATTCGTCAAGAGATCTGAAGTAAGTCGCGTAGTGCCATCTGGGTAGTGTAGTTTATGTAACTTTTGGTTATATAAACATTACCAATCTCTCTGACACTGACGCTTTCTCTTTCAGTGGTTGCGTACTGGCTACATGTGAGAGGCAGCGGTAAGCAAGAAAAAGTGCAGGTACGCTTAAGAGTAAAATGTAAAAGTGCGGGTACTGCGTACCGGTGAGTTCCGCCCCACTTTGAGCACTGCATGGATGTATTAAGCTGGTGGTATACTAGAGATTCCCGACCTGGTGCAGGCCAAAGTGACGTCATTTGAACGGCGTAACTATTTATACTTGTGCTGGTGCTCGCGATACTAGTTTCAGGATGGCGCCTTCGGCACAAAGCCCAGTTTATTCCAATGAAAGTTCCAAAGAAGCAAACATGGAGCTCCAAAATACCTGGATCTTCCGCGTTGTGCGGCCCAACGGACATGCACTTTAGCAACAGTTTGTTTGTGTTCTCGCAGCAACCAGTAGCAACACTGCGGGTTCATCATGCTTAGTTTAATAACACTGGATTCAGCTAGTGAATGTTAAAAAATGTTTAAAACCTGACATTTAAAAAAAGGACCCTTTAAGGGCTGGTAAGTAGATGTACCCCAAAAAAATGATCAGCTGAAATATAGAAGTCTTTCACCATGAAAGTCTATGGGAAAATGTTTTTTGGCCAGCAGTGGGTGCAGTTCCACCCAGAGTCATAAGTATACAACATGTAATTTTGAGCGAATTCCCTTCATAAATGTAAAATATAGCAGGAAGTCATATTATTTTGGGATAATATTACTACTACTCAGTAGGATGACATTTCATTTGGTGTAATTTTGTCTAAACACTACAGCAACCACTACGTAGTACTGAAGCTACTTTCTCCACCTAGATATAGAACAATCTAAATTATGATTAATTTGTTTTTCATTCATAAAATTATCAACAAATGTGGATTGACATCATACTATATTGTTAGATATGAGAGCTAGTCAGCTCTCTGCATATACACTTTTTTTGGAAGTTTAAACATACACGCCCACAAGCAGCCAGCGAAAAGCGAACAAAACGTTGGCAGGTGAAAATACAAATGGCAAGTGGACAGGGCCCATTCAGACCGAACACGAATTGAGCATCGGGAGGGAGTGATTTCCATGTAAAAACATGTTTACGCGCATCTGGAGGTCCGGCACGATGGACGCAATTCCGTCTCTTTCGCGCATCCAGTTCACGTGAAAGAGCCGAATTGAGCTTCTGGTGTGATACATGCTTTACGCGCGAGTGATTTCATTTGGTGCTTTTAGTGCATTCACACGTTTTGAAGCGAATTGGCGTCTAACCTAGCTGTTCACACCAGACATTTTTAGTGGACGTCATGCTACGTTCAGACCGAAGGCAAATTGATTGTGAAATTTGCTTCTATTGCGTCTAGTTGGACGCTTGAACAATTTGAATCCACTTACATGTTCAAAGCGAATAGGACGCGAAAATGTTCAGCATTGTAAAAAGTCCAAAGTAAAAGTACAAGGCTGTGTTCATCTGTTTTTTTGAAGTTTTTTTTATTAAAACCCATGACCAGGTAAAGGAAACCATAAATAAATATGAATTGATGACAGTGCCGCTATCAATTATATATTCTTAATCTGACATCCTCCGCTGATTGAGAATGTATTCATTGATCAAATTATGAAGTTGGAAAAAGAAGTCAGCATTATTATTTCGACAATTTGAACGCCACCTCGCAGACCAGAATGAGATCATGAAGATACGCGAGCTGGCATTCTCCTTGTTGAAATGTTTGGAAACCATACAGCTAGCTTTTGTCATACAAAATGTTGTGGACAAAAAGCAATTGAACTTTCCAATTTATGAGTTTTCAATGTGAAAGACCATTTTATTCATGCAAATACTCACTTCGCAAACGTATCTCTCGCATAATGGTACACGTCCATATACTCGCGCACTACCTCAACCTTGTTCATTTCAAGCGAGCTGCCTGATGAGTTAGTAAAATAATTAGACCTACTTCAAGCGAATTTAGGTATAACATAGACACATTATAGATACATTTTAGAATTTTCCCCTTTGCCTGTGAAAGTTGGAAAAATCAGCATTCCTGTCTGATCTCTGACTGACTTCTACTTGCGATCATCCATTCCACATAGACAAATGTGCCATTTCTTTGTTCAGGTTATTATTGTAAAATAATCTGTAATTTATTTTAGTTTTTATGACTGTAGTAGTCTGGACAGGTGGTGTACCACAAAAGGTATTTATTCAATATGTATTTAAAATCCAGTATACTGGTCAAATCTCAGAAAGATACGCTATGAGACCCAAATGGCAATAGTAGGTGACGGAATGGGTGGAAGAGGATATCCTAGACTAGGTCTTGAACAGGCTTGGTTGCTACACAGTAGTGGTTTCTCTCTCAGGCAAGGTCGGTACACAGGGAGGCTTTCTGACCGGGCAGGGTCGATACACAGGCGGGTTCTCGGGCTAGCAGGGTCGGTACACGGGATCGGGTTCTCAGACAAAGCAAACATACACATTGGGTCAGTCGAATATAAAGCAGAAGTACATGGGCAAAATCCAATAATCAAAATCCAATAATACAAACAGGGTCAGGCCAAAGAAGATAATCACAATGATAAACGCTCTGTAAGACTTGAAAATGTACAATTCCGTGCGTAGAGGGAATGTGAGGTGAGTGCTTATATACAGACCAGAGTTGAAACAGGTGATAAGTATTCTGGTGATTGCAATCTTGTGACTGGGGTGCGTTCATGACTGATATCCATCCATCTTCATCCGCTTATCCGAGATCGGGTCGCAGGGGGCAGCAGCTCCAGCAGGGGACCCCAAACTTCCTTTTCCTGAGCCATATTAACTAGCTCCGACTGGGGGATACCGAGGCGTTCCCAGGCCAGGTTGAAGATGTAATCCCACCACCTATACCTGGGTCTTCCCCGAGGCCTCCTCCCAGCTGGACGTGCCTGGAACACCTCCCTAGGGAGGCGCCCAAGGGGCATTCTTACCAGATGCCCAAACCACCTCAACTGGCTCCATTCAACGCGAAGGAGCAGCGGCTCTACTCGGAGATCCTCACGGATGACTGAGCTTCTCACCCTAAGGGAGATGCCAGCAACCCTCCTGAGGAATCCATCTTGTACCCTGGATCTCATTCTTTCGGTCATGAACCAGCCTTCATGACCATAGGTGAGGGTAGGAACAAAAACTGCCTGGTAGATTGAGAGCTTTGCCTTCTTGCTCAGCTCTCTTATCGTCACAACGGTGTGATATATTGAGTGTAATACCGCCCCAGCTGCACCGATTCTCCGACCATTCTCCCGCTCCATTGTCCCCTCACTCGCGAACAAGACCCCAAGGTATTTGAACTTTACTTATATATTACAAAATAATTTGAGGCCAAACGTAACATTATGAACTGAAAAATATGTAAAATATATGTAGAAACGTTTTACTGCTCACTGATAATATCAGCCGTCTCTCAATGTTGAATGAATGTTGAATAAGTCTGGGAGTTCATATCATATCACGTGCCTTCATCAAGTGACAGTAGCAAGCAGGCTCCTGATTGGTTAACGTGGCATGAACAGACGCAGAAGTTCAGATTTTTCTACTGGGGCGTCAAGGTGCAGATCTACTTGTCCATGGTACACTTCTGTCGTGTTTCACGGCGCTCTATTCCTATGGGTGACGTTGAGCGACTTCAACTCTTTGAACACTATCCAATCAAAGTAGAGCACAGAGGAGACAGGGGAAGGCTTGCCATGGTTGCTTTCTTGTAGATGTAGCAAAAATGGAGGCGAAACTGATTGTGGCTGTAGCCCAGCTTTACTTGAGGTACACCAAACAATGTACAAATTGAGGGTGGCGTCCCGACACCACGCGCCAGGCGACAGAAGTGTAGCAAGGAAAAGTGGATCTGCACCTTCAGACACCAATTCGCTTCAAAACCGTGAATGCACAAAAAAGCACCAAATTAAATCACTGGTGCGTAATGCGTGTATCGCACCAGAAGCTCAATTTGCCTCTTTCGTGCGAACGAGGTGGAATCGCTTCCATCGCGCCACACTAAATGTCTATTGCATCGCAGGACATCCAACGCTCGTAACCGCATCTTTACATTGACTTAACATGGAAATCACTCACTTTAGATGCTCAATTTGCGTTCGGTAGCATTAGCAATATTAACATATTAATTGTGCTGTCCCTTATTCATAGTTTTAAGAGGTGATTTGTTTATGTCTCATTGAGGAAACATGCCTGGCGCCACCGCTGAGCAGGTGCCTCTCCCTTCCAAACACCTCAATTCTGCCTTGAACACTCATCTATTTCGCTTTAAACTCTTGTTTCTCATTCTCATAGACTATTACAGAAACCAATCTCTTTTGCAACCAGACGTATCGCCCCCAGCTGGAATTCAGATAGAATGCAGGTTTAAGGCACTTCCTCATTTGCGTCACTTAGCCAAACTGGGTGCTCACCCTGTATTCTGAAGGTAGCATAACAGGGATGTTTGTTTAGCTCTAAGATTTTTCAGTCAATTTGTTTTAACCTTTGTTCATTAGGCTACATTTGCATGCAGATATAACCTCATTTGGTCTAGGGCAGGGATGTTAAACCGGTTCCACAGAGGGCCGAGTGTATGCTGGTTTTTGGAACTAGACTGCCAGGTGAGGGGAGATCTTAACCAATTAGTAACCTATTCAATCAGTCAGGTACAAGGTAAGAGCGAAAACCTGCATACACTCGGCCCTCCGTGGAACCGGTTTGACACCTGTGGTCTAGGGTGATATCCTACCTCATTGCCAAACTATTTTGTAATTTGCACGTCCTGCTTCCAGTCTGTAATGTTTATAGAAAGCTAAAATAGAGTTGGTTAGAGATAGTGGCACCATATAGGGGGGAAAAGATAGGACAATTCCAAGGGCCCATGACTGACAGGGGCCCCAAAAAAATAGGTAAAAACTGAAACAGCTGCGCAGAGGGGGTCCAATTAGATTTTTTTGTCATGGGGCACAAAATTTCTGGCGGCGCCCCTGGTTAGAGGTACCCAGCTCTGAGATTCAACATGGACCACCCCTCATTCTTTGCAGCAAAACTCCCGGTTTCCAACGGTACCAACCATTCGTTTCTAGCTTGTACTTTTTGGGCCAGATCAAAGTGCCATATGTTGCCCACCCCTGAGCTAAAGAGTATCCTCAAGCTGAAAATTTAAAAAAAAAGGATCCTTGTACAAGTAGTAAAATGAACCAAGTTTATTAATGTAATATAGAAAAATATCTGAAATACTTAGTGAGAAAATAAATATAATATACAATAGTAATTGCAACACTTGAATGAAAAATGACTTCCTAAGCCTTGGTTTTATGTCACAGAATATTACACACTCTTGTGGCTGCTGAGAGTTCAAGTCCAGGAGTCACGGAATCTTCAGGCAGTTTGGGGATTCCATCCAGAACTTTGAGATTTGGCAAGCAGGAGAAAACTCTGTAGAGACGAGAGAGCAACACAGGGTTAATAAGGGATTCAAGCAGGAGAACACTCTGTAGAGACGAGAGAGCAACACAGGGTTAATAAGGGATTCAAGCAGGAGAACACTTTGTAGAGACGAGAGAGCAACACAGGGTTAATAAGGGATTCAAGTTCAAAACCACTCCGACATTCCTTTAACACTGGCACGCGTGTCACCTTTTGCGGTAGTCTTTTGTGTAGGTGACAGGGTTGCGTGTGAAAGTCAGGGAGTTGAGTGGGCTTGTTCGCAGTGTCCCCAATCCACACAGAGTGGTGATGCTGTTCTCAGACAGACAGAGGTGCTCCACGACCGGAAGCTTTGGCAGCTGACGCACACACAACAAGTGGTTACGATGCAGGTTCAGGCTTCTGCAACTGGAGTACAGATGTAACAGATTATAACGTTTGTAGTTGCATTGGGGGCAATGTAGTTATTAAGTACACATTAATGCTTTATGTAGTGAATTGGCTATTGGCTAGTATATTTATGTAGTATACATTATAGAGAATAATTGTGCGTAATGTACAGTAGTATATTGGGGCAGATGTATATTAGTTTCTCAATTGCTTGAGCAATTTTGTCCATGCAGAATTTGTTTTCAAAACAGTTAATATTTAGGTCAACATGATGAATACTGTTTGTCACACAGGTGTAGGGTGTGTAAAGGAGAGGAACGGAGACCAAAGCAGGGAGGAGTGTTCACGATGTTTAACCAACTGGAGAGTGTTGAGAATAGAGTGCACTGAAACAGCTGATGACATCGAACATTGGAACTGCACAATGTCTACACATATAACTACTATGCTCTTGACCGTGGCATAGACACGTCGGTTCTAAATATACCGTACGCCTGGTTCGAACAATGATAATATACATATTGTATGACACATAACGAGGTGAAGGCTCAATCAAACATGTACATTCTTACGAGCATCAGCACAGACAGCAGGATGGAAACTCGCCTTTCAACATCTCTCACTCTCCACATGATAGAGGTAGAACACTCAATAACACGCGCCGAACCTCCGGAACACCGGGATTAAATAGGCATCTTGATTACTCATTATGCACCGGTGTGGATAGTTAGCTAGTACACCATTCATGCGCAATGAGTAACCAAGTGCCTACTGCTCTTCCATCGCCCAGAGGTCAGCGCCTAACAAAACACATACACAGACACCTCAAACAATACTCAATACAACACAAACATGCCACGAAACATAAGTGCTTCCATTACGTGACACTGTTTGCCAAAATTACATGGAAAGGTGCAATAAGATGCTCAAAACATTAAATACTTGACCAAAAATCAACTATTTGCATCAATAAATACAATTTATCTCATGAAATTAATCAATACAAAAATGGCTCAATAAGTGCTAACTACTGTACAACTACCATTAAACCCTAATTGGTTTACTCCTTTATGTTTGTGCCTTCTTTTTAAGGAAAATAAATATCACAGCATGGGCTGTAATCTTTTACCCAAAGTTTATTCGACTACATTTGACAAATTAAGAATGTCACTCAAGATGATGAATATTCAGAAACAACAGGCAGTGTTCACTTTTTTCAGTTCTTTATAAATGCTGTATATACAGAGAACAAAACTGAAATGCATAACACTAACAAATTACTGCAAAAACAAAGCAAATAAAATAAATATTTTAAATATACCAAGCGAGGGTACAAAAAGTACTACATCTAGGGTGCCAATAATTGTGGCAGGCAGCTTTTTGAATAGACATAATTATTTCTTAATGAAGAGTGTGTATCGTTGAAAAATGTTTATTCAATTGAAGGTTACATTATATGATATTTTTATTATGTAAGATTAGCAACATTTGTCACGGTCTCGATTTTGGGGACCTGACTGGTTTTGTGTTTTTTCCTTTAAGTGTTATTTATTTTTATTATGTGCGGATGGTTGTCACATCTTTTTCATATGTTTTTCTTTTACCTATAGATTTCTGTTCCTCATTAGTTACTGTTGCAAACACAGAAGTGAACACCGGGGTCCCATTGACCCATCACAGAGACCATCTTTGACTCTCATGCAACTGCAGTAGCAGAGACATCCAGGGATACGTCGGTTACAAGAGCGACCCCAGAGGAGACATCGGTGGCAGCAGAGACACCTGGGGAGACGGTGTGGCAGCAAAGACCCTCGGGAGTACATCACCGGCAGCAGGGACCCTGGGGATACATCGGCTGCAGCAGAGACCCCCTGGGATACGTCGGTTACAGCAGAGATCCCTGGGGACGTTAGCTGCGGCACTGAACACCAGGGTGACATCAGCTGTAGCGAGCCCTGTGGGTCCAGCACCGTCACGGCCGGCACTGGCAGCAACGCCCCCTCGAACATCACATGAGTAGCCTCTCCACTGTCCACCGCCAGGTCAGCCTTCAGTAAGGCGGGTGTCTCCTGCGCACCCACCTCCCTTCTTCTGTGATCACATTGGGGAGATTCCCCCCTTAATTGAAGGTCTGATGCCAGGCCCATCCTCCCCTCCTAGATGGATGCCTGTGGCATTGTGGTCACCCGCCTGGACTGGGGGGGTGGTTTGCACATCGGTAGCCGGGCCTTGGGGGGGGTGATGTCAGGGTCACCCTTATAGGGACTTGACAGGTTCATGTGGTTTTTCCTTTAAAACCTGTCAGGTTCCACATCATAATGTCACATGTTTCCATTTACCTATAGAGTTCCGTTCTTCATTAGTTACAGCTGCAAACACTTGGTAATCAAAAGTGTATTTAGTTCAGCCCTTTGGGTTTGGTCATTATTTCCTGTCTATCGTGAGTGTCTGCGTGTACTATTACTGTGTTTAGCCCCATAAGGCTGTCTTTATTTTGTCTCAGTGTGGAAGTTAATAAACACATTTATTTTCAAATATCTCCTCACATTTGTCTCTTCCACACTTAAGCTTCACGGAAAGCATTAGCTTCAATGGCTTCAGCAGTGACAACTGCTTTATATTTACTTACCTTGTCAATAATTCTGGAGGAAGGCACTGTATATTGTGCTATATAATGTTAGACTAGATGTTTTAGAACAAAAAGGAATTTACATTTTCTTA
Source organism: Umbra pygmaea (assembly GCA_016801145.1). NCBI lineage: Eukaryota > Metazoa > Chordata > Actinopteri > Esociformes > Umbridae > Umbra > Umbra pygmaea. Next base: position 22,414 of record JACXGM010004900.1, read on the forward strand.
TAGAAATTGATTCCATTATTCAACAAGGTGGCATTAAATTGATGAGAAATTATAGTCAAAATCTGATTAATTATGGATGAGCGAAATGTTTCACCATTGGGAGACTGAATTAATTGCTGCTGAAAATTTGACCTTGCAGTTATATTTGGTTGTGAATAAATAATTAAAATCTGTCATTTCCAACATTGATAGACATTTGTAATACTGGTAAAGTTTTGGATATATCTTTATCAATTTATATATTCCTTAAAAAACATAAATACCTGCTGTTCCAAAACATTTGACTGGTAGTGTACAGTACATATTGTCATTCTTGAATATTCGTACTATTGATTACACTATTGGTCTTGAAATAGGGCCCACTTTCCATTGTGGTACACATTTTATTTTAAAATGTAGTTATTTGTATTCTAAGTTGTACTACTGCATTCTTGAAAAAAACGTCTTTCATGCATGAAAAAGGAATGGTTGCAGTGAGCAATTGTGCTAAAATATTTTGTTTAGCTATTCACATTTTTACCAGCTGTGGTGAAATGTTTAAATTTTGACATTATTTACTAAACTGAGATTTGTTTTTGTAGTGTTGATTTGCCAAACATGTAAAAAAATACAAAAATGTGCTCATGTGAAAGCAATAAGAAGGTTATCCGGGAAATTAGCTTGGCCCCAGTTTAATTAACATTATCTTAGCAATCAAGAACAACTGACTGAAGTGTACCATACATCGATGTTGGTAGTTGTATAAAGAGACATTGCCGGTAGTAAATACCTTGGCAGACGTATAGAACTCAGATCTGTGAGGGAGTTATTGACCAACTGCAGTCTTTCTACTCGGATCAGCCTTCTTAGAATTCGATGAAAGTTCTCTTGCTGGAACGGATCACCCAGATCCTGATAGGATAGATTAAGATCCTGGAAATTCCAGAAATACAGAAAGAGGGTTGTGTAGGTGCATAACACAAACCCACATTTGTCTTTCCATCTTTGCAGAGACCTGGGACTTAATCTGGATCCCATAATCAATGATCTTAACCTCAATAAACACACACAGTATGTATTTGAGGTGTTACTCACCACACAATTCTCCCAATTCTCTTGAAGCCTTTCACCCCACTTCTGCCCTTCATTGTCTCGCTTCCTCCTGCCCGTCTGCAAAGGGGTTTCATTCTCTTCTCTTACAAAGAGCTCATCCTCTGACGGCCCTAGTTGAAGATATCAACAAAAATTTATCACTGATTAAAAATGAAAGTAAAACAACAATCGTAAAAAGGTCAAAGGTTGCAACAGTGGTGAATTCTCTGACCTTCTCTGACCCTGGGACAGGAGAGCTGGTCTCCCCTCACATCACTCTGCTCAAGGTCCTGCCACGACGTGAACCTGAACCGGCTGGACGGCAGCTGGGAAACGGGTAGAGAGACAGGCGAGATAAGAGATGAAATGAGAGAAGATCAGAAGAATAAGGAGTCAGAGACCGCACTAAGGTTTTGTTTTTCAGACTGTAGTATGACAATGAGACTATGAGTGTTATTTTGGGGGGGGGGGGGGGGCCATGAAACATACCCGTCATGCCTCATCACCTAGCCCATATGGAAAAGAATCATACAAATAAAATACCATTTTATATGTTCTGCCTCATTTGACAAACAATTCATACCTGATATTGGCCACTTTCCTACAAAAACATGGTATGAGTCATATTATTAATATTGATAAGTGTGACAAATATTACAGAACAACAAAAACTATAGTTGTATTAAAGTGTGTATTTATAGATGACTCAAAATACATCTTTTTCTTATACGTCATTCAATATTTCTGTAGTAAAGTGGATAATATCAGGTACGAATAGTAATAATAATTGTCATATGAGGCAAAACAATTAAAGATCTAATTTTATTTCTATGGTTCATTTCCATATGTGAGGCCTTAACTGTGTTAATATCTATTCACATCCGATGCAAATTCATGATTTAAAAATCATACAATGTGATTTTCTGGATTTTTGATTTGGCTTCCGTCTCTCACAGTTGAAAGCTGTGTCTCAATGTGAAGGCTGCATCCTCCGAAGGCCGTATTTGAAGGCTGAGTGCTACGAAGGCTGTCCCAACTCTGCACCCTTCGAAGCAATTCAGGCTCCATAGTTACTTGAAATTTCACAAATGTCAAGTAGGATGGCAGCTCTCCTCTCGCACCTCTCGTTTGCTAGGCGGTAATTGGGAACACCTGGTGGCTCAATCGGTTATCCAATGACGGCTACATTCGCAGCCTCCAAAGGCTATGTAGGCTGCAGCCTTCACATTGAGACACAGTTGAAGTGTACCTATGATAAAAATGACAGACCTTTACATGCTTTTTTAAGTAGGAAAACCTGCAAAACCTGCAGTGTATTAAATACTTGTTCTCCCCACTGTAGGATTAGTGATTGCACGATTTGGAGCATGCCTGTTGCTGCTTGAGAAAGGCAGTTTTTTCAATTACTGTCAGGAGATATTATTTTGGTTACTTCATAACCTTAAACTGATCACAATTATAATACTGCTTACATTAAAAACAACAGATTTTGCATTCAAATATCTTACACCACAAGACCCTCAATTTAACCACTAATTTTGGTAAAATACAATGTGAACACTGGTTAAGTAATCTAAGCAGAACATACTGTAATTGTATAATCCAAATGTTTAGCACTCTGCACTAATTACAATCAATTCTGTCTTCTGGGATTGGCCGTAAATTCTCATCCACATCACCTGACAATAAATGTTTTCCTTGTTGGCCTCGGTTTTGGGTGATTTTGGGTGTGGGGGTTGAACACGTGCTTTTATTTGTAGCTGCTTTCAGTGTCGCAATTCAGTGTGCCATGATTAGTCAGAAAGCTGCGCACCCCACTTTCAGTGTGCTGTGATTGGTCAGAAAGCTGTGCACTGCTCTGTCTTTGAAGAGGTTATGAATGCTCAGGCCCACATCTATTAATCTGTCC